>PVHY01011580.1:11556-47545 GCA_004024945.1 Uropsilus gracilis
GATTTCTAATCAATTCATTATTTTATGAAAGTCCAGGGAAATGTGATTCTTGCCTTCTGGGTGAGCTGACTTTGACTCTCTTCACACTTAAGATCCAAATGATCAGCTGCCAGGAGTTTGGGTTAAACAGATGCTGCTAGGCTTTTCATGGAATATAATTTGGAGAGTCTCTGCCTTCTGTGTTTCTGAATCTCTGTCTTTGAGCCTCTGTTGGTGTGGTGTGGACACATGGAAGGCGGAGGGATAGAGTTCTCATTAGAGCTTGCTCCCTGTGCAACCAGTATGTGTGAGCTATGTGGCCAGCATGTCTGCAAACAAACAGCACATGTGTGTATGCTCTGAGCATAGGACTTTCGGTGCATAGAGAAAATACCCTTAGACTAAAGCAATGAAATGACACGTCTGCTTTGAAAACCTGGACTTGTCATGTTGAGCTGTGCAGTCTGCAGAATGGTAGCAGCCCAAATGGAATTCTTCTACAGGATACTTGTTTTCTAATATTCCAGGTGTCACCTTTGTATTTTCTTCCTCCTTGTTGTCTTGTTTCTTAGCAACTTCCAGTACTTACATGAATTTGCAGCCCACCAACTCCCCACCCATAATTCTACAGAGACTTCAGATATTTAGAGAATGGGAAGTTTTTGGCATTGAGGCTGTTGGGGGAATTGGATGGGTAAGGAGGAGAGGCCTTCTTAGAGGCATTTAGTCTCCTGGAAAAGGGTGGATTTGACTCTTAAAATTTTCACAGCAAAGAGCATTTCCACCTGTTGGGTGGAAAGCATATGGAAAGTTTAGTATGGAGGGAAAATGTTATTCATGAGAAGAGGAAGCCAACCTACAAGACGTTTTCATGTTCCTAATCTGAAAACAGGAATGCAAACAGAGGTCTTGGCTGGATTCATAGCGGCAGCTGACCCATTGTAGAAAGCCCAGAGTGTGACTCCGCTGGCTGTGTAAGGTTATGGTGTAAGGATGCATACTTCCTAGAGGTGTGTCCAGTTAGAATGATAAGTCCTTAAAGGCAGATGTTCCTGAGAATTCCCCCTTGATAAACTTCTAGCGATCTTTTCCTACCCTCCTGCCCCCACCAGTTAGGTTCCCAGCTGCTGAGAAAAATGATACTTGGCTCCAATTTTTAAATATGTCAAACTAGTTAGAGCAAAAGAAACAACATATTCCTCAAGCTGTGTTAGGATGTATGGAAATGATTATTCTGGTGTTTTCTGGAATGGTAGTAGAGGTCGGGAAGGGCTGGGCTTAGTGGCCCACCTTTATCTTGGGGCTGTTGTAGTTTCTGGGACTCCCTTGCTGGTTTCTGACCACTGTGTGGACTGCCCTGCCCCTCCCCACAATCCTTGTTTTTATAATACCAGTGACATTTGTCACTGGTGCAGTATATGCAGTATATGTTCACTGGTATATGTTCGTGGAAGAAGTTCCACAGTGTGGCTCCCAGTGGTTAAAAGTGGTATGTAAATAGTCAAACATTCAGAGCCCTTTACCAGCTAGGCCCAGTTTTTATGCTCTTTTGGTAAATAAGTAGAAAGGCTTCTTGTTCAGGCTTGCTCTGTGTGAACTGGACCGTTGTGCTTGGCTAGCTTCTCGGTATTCTATCTATTAACCTTGCCACCCTTTTGTAACTGGTGCATTTAATTATCAGTGGGATGCTTTTCAAACAGGTAAGGGTAATGATGGGAAAGGGGGTGGGGGTGTCTCATTGAGGCTCAAATCTGGATATGAGCTTTGGGGCCCACTTGGTGAGTCTTTTGAGGTGGGCTTTCATGAGAAAATCACCCTTTGTAACCAGATCGGACTCTATTGAAATGTCAAGCACTGCTGACTAAATTGCTTTCTATGACTGAAGTCTTCTTAGCTTGGGTGCTCTGAAGTAGTTGTCCTGTTTCTCAGGCCTCACCTCGCCAGAACGCTACCAGAACTGAATACTTTGTACAAGTGCCCACACATGCAATCTATGAAGCCTTTTTTGTTTGTTTGTTTAATATGGTTTGTGACTGGAATATTTTATGCTCTGACCACCCAGGCACAGGCAGGACAATAGTAGCCGAATTGACTGAAATGAGGATTATAGAGAATAATGAGGCCTCTCCAAAAATAATGCTAATACAGGGCCAGCAACAGGAAGCGACAGTTGAGTCAGCAGAGTGCAGGGCCTCAGACAAACCCTGGGCTGACTGACTCTGTACAATGGCCTCGTGGGCACACAGGCATTCCCAGGGTGTGTGTTTCTCGCCTGGCCTGTAGCAGTGGCCTGGGGTTTTGGACTCCACTCGCGTGCCGTTTGGATGGCGGTTTGTTTGTGTCCGTCAGCCTGGCAAGAATGGAGGCAGCCGCTTCTCAGGACTTGGTTTGGCTGCCACTGTTGCCAGGAAAAGGAAGCTCCCAGTTGCCAACACAATTACCTTTGTTTCTTACATCCCCCTTCTTAATGTGGCAATTAAGTGCTTACCACTGTGCCCAGTGCCAAGGTAACCACCGGTGGAGTGGGGTGGGCTCGGAACACAGCCCTCCCGCAGAGCAAGCGCTCTGGGTGGGAGGAGGTACTTGGGGGCCCTGGGCTGCCTTGGGGTCTAGCTACAGGGCCTTCCTCTAGATGAAATGCCACAGAAATTCTTCCCATAGGTCATTATGAACACGGACAGCTCCTCTGAGCTCCTGCAGAAGAGGAACCAACCACTGTGTTGTCAGATTTCCCTGACAGGGAAGGGACAGAAGTGATTTCCTCTGCAAACCCAGACTGGATTCTGTTAACTGTTCATCCTTCCTGCTTTGCCCTTGGGCTATAGTTCTGGAGAAATTTCAAAAAAAACCTGGTAAAGCCAGATGATTCTTGTAAGAGTCTTATTTCTATACTTTGAAATCAAGGAAAACCCAGCCATTTGCTATTGCTGGAGCTTTTTTTTTTTTTTTTTTTTTTTTTTTTTTTTTTTTTTTTTTTTTTTTTTTTTTTTTTTTTTTTTTTTTTTTTTTTTTTTTTATTTTTTTTTTTTCCTTTTGGTAGGTTCCTCATTTTGGATAAATGTTAAGTTGAAACACTTGCCCCCTCATCTTGTCTCACACCCTTTCCAAGGTCTCAGAGGGTCTCTTGGAGATGAGGGTGGGATGAGGTAGATCAGATCTAGGTGGTGGCTAATTGCATGTGAGGTACTCACAGCAGTTTGCTGCTTTTGAGCCCAGTACACCACTTTGAGGGCAGAAGGTATGCATAGTCTGGACCTTGGAGTCTGGAGGTAGATTCTGGGATATACAAAGGTCAAGCGTGGGCCTGGGAAAAATTAAAGTTCCCTAGCAACTAATAATCATTGCCAAATTATCTTGATTGTTGATCTATATTGTGGGGATGGAGTGGGAGTAAGAGCGCGTCCTAATAGGAGCCTTGGAGGGAATCCTTTTTCTCTGAAGGCTGGGTGGAGGAATCCTCCTGCCACAGGAGGTGAGTCCCAGAGCCATAATCCCATCTCTGAAGTAAGGAAGAGAATAGGTCCAGGGCTTTTTTTTTTTTTTTTTAGATTTTTTTGGACAAGGCTTTTGTTTGCCTTATGCTGCAGCCCCCTGTCTTTGCCTCTTTATACCATTGAGGAGACATTGGAGGAAATCAGGCCACCTGGGATCCTGAGTTCTCTGTGCCAGCTTTAGCTCTCAAGGCAGGTTAGTGTTGGTCAGCACCTTCTGAGACCTTCCCACTTCTTGATGAAGATGAGTTGGGTAGACAGCTTGGTCTTCCAGGTCACAAAGGAAACCTCCTTCTTTAAACATTAAGTAGGCATGCCAGCTCAGTCCTGAGATGCTTTGCCTTTCTGTGGAGTTTGCGGGTGTTACATGTTTCAGGCTTGTGCAAGTCTGTCTAAACTGTGGGTATCAATGCATTTAATCAGGGGATTAATTACACCAATATGTTAAAGAACGTGGGTCCCCACGTAACCAGCAAATAAAAGGCTTAATTATACAGAATCAGCCCCACATCTGGCCTCATTCTGACTTGACTCTCACCTCCAATCAGTAGAGAAATATAATTTCTTGCTGCTCCCAGGGAAGAGTCCTGTAATTTGTAGGAAGACATAGGAAACTCAGAGGCTATAAATAAGGTGTAACTTTCACTAATAAAATATTAACTATGACACCAATGAATGTGGACCTGTGGCCACTACCTGGAGAGGGCTGGGTACGTGTCCCGGCTTGCCTGGTTTTGCTTGCTTTTCTGAGTATTTTCCCACAGTTATCAGTGAACGAAATGGAATCCTACTCTGCTTTGAGTATGAAGCATATTTCGGCTGAATTCCAAGGCAGGATCTATCACAAGATATTTTTTTATATTCAGAGACAACCTGCTGTGTCGCTGTGAGGGGTAGCAAACTTGCCTTAAGTTATGAATGAGCCTTTAAAAAAAAAAACACTTTTGCCTTCACCTTGCAGGTGCCTTCTCCTCTGGTAGTGGCTGCGTGTTTCTGGCAATGTGGCATTCTTTAATCAATATGTGCCACTGTTTGTCATGTGTCATACCTGACAGTGGCAACACAGGGACATGAAAGGGTTCGTGTGCCTCTTCTCTTGAGAATACCCCCGTCACCCCAGATATATTTCCCCAGTACAAAGATAGCTGAAGAATTATTAGAACCCTGGTGTTTGGGGAAAACTGGCCTCATTCTAAATTACAAATGAAGATTTGAGTAAAATCAGGATTTGCTAATGGCTTGGATTTTGGGGCGGGGGAGGCAGAATTCTGAGATAAGCCTGGAAGATAAAAGGTGCCTTCAGTATAATAGCTGGCATCTGGCCACCATCCAGGGAATTTGTTTAGTTAGTGGACTCTGATTATTCCTGGAATGTTAGATCTTATTGACAGATAAGTTCATCAATAAATACAACCCGTGGGTGTGTGTGATTGCTCCCTTTTGTACTTTCATCCCTAGAGTCTTTCCCTCAGGCACCCCCAAGTTAGGTTGCCTCCTTTGTCTTTGGAATCTCTTTGCACCTACCCCCTCCTGCTTCCTAGAGTCACCTGATACTTGTGGGAGCCGAGATGGTCTCACACAGACAGGGCTTTCAAAGGGGTACTGAAAAGGAAAAGGGGGCCTCCCTGGGGATAGCTCCACCAGGGCCCAATGTGTAACCTTAGCAATCCCCAGCTCTCCTCACTAGAAGGGGGACACTCCTCCTCCCCTCCCCTTCCACAAACAGATACCTGGTTAGGTTAACTTATAATAAATTCTTTGTGTCTCTCATGCTTTAGACTTTAGGTCTGGAAAGTTTTGAAAAACTCTATGCTGAATGTTCACATATAGGGACATGACTTTTACCATCTCCACTTTGGAGCACCTGCCTCATACCCACAGTGGACCCCTCCCAGTGAAAGGAGTTAACTTGGGGAGGAGAAGGCACTTGGATTAAATACTGAAAAGCTTAATTTGAGAGTGAATGCACTTTCATCTTGACTTTATGGTTTCACTGGGGTGCCTGGGAGGGAAGGGAGCAAGAAAGTGTGACATTGGCGAGCTGACCTCTGTTTCTGAATACTAAGCTGCCGTTTATCTGTTGCAGAGGTCCTACACTTTGCTTGTGGAGGCGTGGGATTCCAGTAATGACACAGTCCGTAAGTATCCCAATAGTGGACATCTCTCAAAATGTGTGTCTCCAGAAGCACAGTCCTTGGCATCTTCTACCTGTTCAGAGGCACATTTGTCTCCCGGGTGCTTCTACCACCCCCTGCTGTGTGGCCTAGCATCCTCCCCCCCCCCAACCCTCTTTCCAGGGTAACTTCCCAGTGGAGTCTTTCCAGTAACTTCCCCTAGAATTTTAGCTTGGACTATTAAGTGTCCAGGACAAGTTCCAGTAAATTCAGTCCCTGAATATAGGACTTAGATCTTTATCTTTAGGATAGAGATCTTAATGGTTTTACAACTTTAAAACCTTGTAGTCTGCTAAAGGATCAAAGTAGTGACTTTTTAAAAGTCCATTTAAATTTTAAGTGAGTATTTAATCTCTCATCAGAAAGATAAAGCCCCAAGAGGTGGCACTGGGCTCTAAAGCTCTACCTTGAATTTCACTTGTGAGCAGCAGGTAGGTGAGCTCCCGGACAGGCCCGGCGGGTTCCCACACTGGGCACCACAAGCTTTCCATTGAAGTGGCATTGTGGAGTCTTGCTTGCCTTTCCCATTCTGAAAGATGACTCTGTTTTGAATGCAGGTTGCTTTTCAGATCTGCTGGGGGTAGGTTTAGATGGGGAAACCACAGCGTGTATGTGGAAGTACAGCAGCTGGCTCTTTCATTGTCTCTTAAAAATGTTTTCCCTCCTTGATGACACTGTTAGTTTCCTTTTCACCAGTAAGGATCTGGGTTGTTGTCATCAGATAACTAAATTCATGCTGAAATCTCTCGATCGGCACAGGGGAAAGTGATCCAAATTTTTAGCTCTTATTTCATTCTTCCGAGTGTCTCACCCCTTTAAATTTCTCAGCCTCACTGACCCTTTGTGTTTTCCCTAATAGATCTCCCTCCCTTTCTCACCTTTTTTCCCACTGGTTTGGCAGTGGTGAGTGCCCAGAGTGGCCATGGTGAGGCTTTGCAGATGGTGGAGGGTTGTTTGTTGGCTGTGGGTGACTCTTGGGCCCCCCAGCCCCCAGTAGCCACACAACCACTGCTGAACTCTACTGTGCCAGAGGTTTCCAGAGGTTCCATTTCATTTGGGTCATTCTCACTTTAGCATCTGAAGTCCAGATCCTCTCTACTTCTCCCCAAGTAGCACCCTGTCCTACTGTTGGTTGTACATTTGTGAGTGCGTGCATGTGTGCACGTGTGTATGAGAGACCAGCCTTGAATGTAGTTGATCCAGTCGGGGGTCACAGATACCTGTTTGTTCTACCTTCCTGCCACAAACATTGGGGATTGTGTGAATGTTATGTCACTGTGACCTGCTTACAATGGTAACTAAGCATTGAGGAGGTGGGGGTGGAAGGGGGAGAAATGGGCTCTTCAGATACTCTGATGTAGTCATGGTTTTCTGCTTCCACTCCCTTTCAGAGGTTCAAACAATCTGTCCATTGGGTGAACATCCTTGAGCTTGATCTGGCCCATGGTCAGAGCTGGGTCAGAGTGCTTGATGGGTCAGGGTATTTGTTAGGGACATGCAAGACTGTCCTGGGCCTTCTGTCACCTCAGAGTAGTAGAACCTGGTGTCCATCCAGAGCTGTTCAGTTGTTTGTATTTGAGAGTAGCACCATTTCAGGGTTTTGGGTTCTGGGATGTCTTAGCATACTGGGGGTAGCGGAATCACTGCCAAGACACAAAAAGAGACTGGGGTAGGAATAAAGAGCTTTCAGACCTCTATTACTGAAAAGAGGGCTCGCCATGAAATCACAGCATCCCCATTTCCGGTTATTGAACCTCTTTGTGTGAGCCCTGATGAGGATGGATGGGGATTGGCAGGAAGGGTGCAGCCACTTGCTTACTCAGCTCCTCTTTTGTTGGGCTTCTAAGGTATCTTGAATTCAACACATTCAAAACCAAATTTGACATTTTCCTTCTGCAAAAGTAGTCTGCCTAGGTCCCTTTCTAGGTGACTGATACTAGATTTGAATATTAAGTATCATAACACAGAAATCTAGAAGTCACCCTAGGTGTATCTCCGCTTCTCAGACCTCCAAAGTTTCATTAGAATCTACTGCTTGCCCACCACCATCTGGGTCCACTAACTGTGTGTGCCTGAACTTATAGTAGCATCGGGTTCTCCCATATGTGTGCTGGTCCACCTCCAGTGCTTCCTCTATCCTCCTGGCATCTGGTCTTTTCAGAGTACGCGATTTGATTGTCACCTTTACTAAAGGCCATTTTGTAGCTTCTTGTTGTTTCTGAACAAAACTTTGACCCCCTCCAAAGCTCTCATACAGCCTTTCCTCGTCTGCCTGCCAGCTCTATCTTATACCCTATGTCCATCTTGACTGTACCCTAGTCATACCCCACCTGACACCGTTTTTGTTCTCTAGCGCATCTTTCTCTCCTGCCTTGGGGCCTTTGGACATGCTGATTGCTCAGCCTGGAATGTTTTGCTCTTCATCCTTTGTCCCTCCCAAGTGGCTGTACCCCACAAGGGCAGAAGCTGAGGAAGTGTAGCAACCCAAATGGAGTTGGCTGTTCTTGGGGCCAACTCCTTCCTTCAGCTTAGAGGCAGAGTCCTGCATTTGGGACAGAATTCCTTTTAATGCCATCTCTGCAGTGGGGCCTTGGGACCAGAGACTGGATCAAGCGAAGTCCTAGTGCTGTTCATGTATTTGAAATGGTCTCAAGGCAGCTCTCCTGCCATCCATCAGTCCCCCAAGGTCACTTCTCTGACAGTTCAGTGCTACCATGTGTTAGGGTCCACATTTTTCTTCCTCCCCTGGAGCTCAGTAGATATGTAAACACAAACAGGCATACTTAAGAAAGAGCTGGTTTTCCCTATAGTTTAGCCTTTTTGGCTAAGGCTCCTGGTGGGCTGGTGTGGTCTCAGGTTATGCTCAGACTCGCCTCTCATTACCTTCTCCTCCTATAAAGAGGCTGTTGTGGTGCTCATGCCCCATTTTCATGCAGTGAGAGGTTGCAAGGAGGTCTGGTGTATCCTTTCCACTCACAAAGCTGCACCTCTAAGTGAATTACCCCAGATCCATTTATAATGCTCCAGTCTGATAGGAAGTGAGATTCAGGTGGCAGCAGCAACTTAGAAGTAGGCTGCAGACCTGCTCTCTGAAAAGCAGATGCCAGAGAGCGCAGCACAGACACACTCCACTGTCACTCTTGGCTGTTAGGAAAAATCTGTCATGCAGGTGTGAAGTTAGTTGTCCAGATCTCTTAGCCCCATTGAGCATTCTGAAATGATTGCCTTCGCAGTATTTCCTGGAAATAAATAGAACGTATACTAAGCTACTGAAATTTGTATGCTCACCTGTAGCCTTAGGGTTGCCCTGGACCTTGTCTGAATTGTTTGTTGTTGACGCTTTCTTGAGAGAATCTGAAGGCCTTTGAGCCCTGGGTGGTGTGTTTAACTCATTCCTTTATTAAGATCTCATAATCACATGGTAATAACCCACTACACTCTTTAATGAACCAACAGAGCAAACACAGTTAATGGAGGGACATTTTTGTCATTCTTTGGCCCATGTTTATTTGCAAAACTGAAGTTAAAGTGTTATCTGCAAGTGGTTCTGTGCTTGTTGGGGTGTTAAGTCTGCAGGTATGCGGGCTTGTTCAAGGCTCGTCTTGCCCACACGACAGTTAAACCCGGAGGGTGAATTGCTGGGGCGATGTTGGAAGTGGAGAGGGGATGAAGCCACCCTGGAGTCCTTCTCTCTTGGTCACCGAGAGGGTTTGCAAAACCTTGTAAAGGAGCACAGGCCCTAGGCCTAGAAAAACAGGGGTGTGGGTGGGTAAGAATCACAAAGGCACGGCAAGTTGGTCCTAACACATTCTCTCCAAGGTGGCCTTGTATTTGACAAGGTGGTGAAGGGTTGGTGCTGGCAGGTTTAAGAAAACAAACACAAAACAAGCTGGGTGCTGACTAGTGCTTGCTTCCTTTTCACATCCCTCCCTTGAACTTCTGGCACCTGGTGTCTGGAGCTATTTTTATACCTGCCATTTCTCTTAGACTAGATTATAAGTGACCTCAGGGCAGGGACCACTTCTTACTCCTCCTGAGAGCTGCTTGAGCTCTGGATGTGTATATTTTCCTCAAAAAAAAAAAAAAAAAAATCCGCTTAATCTACCTGTCTCTCAACCAGAATGAATTAATTTTTCCCATTTTTCCCGTTCACCTTTTTGGGCAAAGGTGAAGGGTAAAATGCCTCCAGTTGGTACCATTGCTCATTAAATGCCAGCTTAATAGGGAACCAGAAGCATATCTTCACTCTTGGCTTCTCATGAACATTTGGGAGTGGACATAACTTTCCTAAAGTAATGCAGAAAAATCCTAAACCTTTACTTGGAATAGTGAAGTTTTTTCAAAAGCAGCATCCCGTAAGCTGATACCTCCTATAATATGTAAAGATCTTTTGCAAATGAGTATGTCTGATGATGTAATAAAAAAAGTTGGCAAAGGGGAGCCGCAGACTACAGTTGCTGGGAATAGATACAATGGTTTTATAACGTGTGAAAAGGTGCTCACCATCACTTAATTAAATGCTAATTAAAAGCAAGAGATACTTTACCTTAATCCGACAAAGATCAGAAAGATTAATAACATACAATGTTGGCACTGCTGTTGGAAAATAGTTTCCTGTCCTGGTGGGAGGATGGATTGATAGACTTCATTGGTGATGGTGTGGGGTAGTCTGGACAGAAGTGAGTGGGTTGTGCGCCTTCTCTTTGACTCAGCATTTCCACTTCTAACATTTCTTATTGCTAGAATCACATACACATCGGCAGGTGTGTGCAAGCTATCCATTGTGACTTTGCCTAGTGGTGAAAGGGCAAAACCTAAATGCACAGGCTAGAAACTAGGTAAATTATCACGTTGTATTTCCAGACAATTGAATACTATGCACCCATTAAAAAGGATAAATATGTACTACTGGTGATGGCCTCAGGGCAGGTGGATGAACTTTTCATTTTTGCCTATTTTTACTCTTTGGATTTGCGCCCTGCGTATCGGTTCTTAAGACAAAATGGTTTATAGATGTGATTGTTAATGCAGGTTTTGTTTTTTGCCTCTAGAACCTGATAGCATTATTGAGAAAGCTTCTCATTCTGGCATGATTAATCCCAGCCGGCAGTGGCAAACGCTGAAGCAAAATACGGGGGTTGCCCACTTTGAGTATCAGATTCGTGTGACCTGTGATGACTATTACTATGGATTTGGCTGCAATAAGTTCTGTCGACCCAGAGATGACTTCTTTGGACACTATGCCTGTGACCAGAATGGCAACAAAACTTGCATGGAAGGCTGGACCGACCCCGAATGTAACAAAGGTGTGTGAGCAAGTCAAGTAGGTTACCCAGCTCTTAGTGGCAGTTATTCTAGGTGTTTCCGATTCTTACCACATCAGTGTTCAGATGACTTGATGCTCTCTCAGGTGGGGTGAGGTTTGGGCTGTTTCATATAGGTCTGAAGCATGAAGGTGGTCCCCCACTGTTAGTGCCCCCATACTCCAGCTGCTGAATTCTGGATACTGAAAGTTAACAGCCACTCTTTCGGCAGTATTGTCCTGGCCAAATAGGCACCACCCTTTGCCCCATCTCTGACTTATAGTCTGTAAATGACTACACAGGTTACAAAGGCCAGCCCTCTTGGCCTTAACTCTGTCCTACAATTCCAGTTCCAAGCTTCCTCTGGGATCAGACTGAAGCCAGGTTCCAAGTGAAACAAAGTCCTTGCTCAGCTCCTCCCCCTGCCCCCATCTTCTGCCCTCAGACTCTTCTTTTGCACTGAATCCCCTTCTCAGATTCTAATTCTTAGGAACCTGACCTTAAGGTGATGTCAGGTGAACTGGGTTAGCCTAGCCATTGTCTGAACAGGATGATCCTGTAGGAAATGATCGCCCCTGAACCCAGGGCAGCATGTTTTCATGGTCTGGGGTTCATGGAATTGAGAGAAAGGAATGAGTGAGGATCTGGGTTTTCATACTTGGAAACAGACGCTTTCAAAGTGTGACCCATGCTCCATACTCTTCCAGAATTCAGCAATTCTAATTCATAGTAACTTAATAGGTCATTCTATTTAACCATATAATAGGACTTCACAAAATTAATATACTTTGCTTATTCTGCATCATTATGTAAATCCTTTCACGATAAATTCAGAAACTAAATATCTGAACACTAAGGACTAGGGCAAAGGGAGAGAATTTGGCTTGGTCTCCTGGGCAATTCTATTTCTTAACTAGAGACAAGGGTTTAAAGGGATGGCATTTCTGTGATTCGAATGAAGGAATTGATCGACATTTTAAGCACTCACAGCCTTAAAAATCAGCAACAATTACTTAGGCTTTTAATGTCACCTTTGGTATTGGCTTTTAAAATTTTAGCAAAGGAAGCAGAAATACTTGTAGGTCCACTTTACAAAAGTACTACCAGATTTGGCTACAGGATTAACCTGCCAATGAAGCAAGCCTGGTTGGCTTTGTGGGTGCCAGGGTATTTCTGAGACATGGGCATGGGGAAGGTGTGGAGGGGGGTGACTGGGGCTCATTTGAATGTACCCTGATGTGACAGTGATTGAGATGGGGAAGGATTACACCTCTGTCTTCCTTTTGGGGAGGGTGGGAATTGACAGGGGTCAGGCTGTCTATTGTTTAGCGAGACTGGATGCCGAGGCCCATCCCCCATGGACTTGCTTGGATTTTGTCCCCAAACAGTATCATGTTTTGAGCCTCTGCTCGCATGACCTTGATTTAAAAGCGAATTCGTTATTTGGGCACCTCCCATCTTCCTCTCCTGACAATGGACTTGATATAAGATCTCTTAAAATCATGGATTTTGTAGGCTTAATGTGCTAGGCCATTCTTATGATGGACCAGTTCAAGAAACTGGCAGTGTGCTGATGTGTCCTTTTTTTTTGTTTTGTTTTTTAACAGCTATTTGCCGACAGGGCTGTAGTCCCAAGCATGGGTCTTGCAAACTCCCAGGTGACTGCAGGTAAATGAGTAAACTTTTTGTAAATTTTGGCAGTTATTCCTTTAGTACAAAGGGGGGGGGGGGTGATTTTACTATGCCTAATCCACTTTTCCTTCGGAGGACAAGAAAGCTTAAAATAAAAAAAAAAAAAGAACCTCAAATAGGCACATCCGAAGCTTATTAAATTATACCAGCTGTCCAGTGGAATGTGCTTGCTTCTGGGGGAGGGAGGGAGAGGAATTGTGGGCATAGTCAGTGACTTCATGTATTAACTGTTCTGTAAATTGATAACACTTTTTATAATCTTCCTCTTAAAGTGCTAATGGACTCCTTGGAGGGAGGTGGTTGGTTTCTTTTCCTTTTCCCCCCTCCCCAGCCTGGTTTTCCAGCTCCCAGCCCAGCCCTCCCCCATGGTTCCCATCAATAGGCGAAAGTGGAGCATTCTTTAGAATGGGATTAGTACAATCTCCTGGCCCCTTTGCCGGCGGGAGCCAGGCTGGTGCTGAGAGGTTAATGGCTGTGCTGGAATCTTGTCAGTGGTGCCTGATGAATGTAGACTTTGCTGCTGGCCTTTGAAGTCTGTTCTTTTATGGTCCAGGACAATGCAGAAGCCAAAAGCTTCGCCATTAACAGTTTTTGGGAACTTCTTGAGATGTGCATTATGCCAATGTGAGAAAGGTTGGTTTCAGGAAATACTGTTGGTGTGTGAGGCATTTTGACACAACCTCACCCTTTGCTCTTCCTCCTCCCACATTTTAAGGATTAGCAAGGTTAATTTGACACTGAACGTGGCTCCTTTGGACTTGACACTGTTGCCCCAAAAGCTATACCTGTGTGAAGCTCTAAATATAGTCTAAAATAATCTATGCCTCTGAAACGAACACAGTACCTGGGCTCTCTTGATGGTCACACTGACTCTAGAGGTCTGGGCTGAGTGCAAGTCCCTCCCTTTGTAATGAGCTCCCAGGTGACGCAGCGATTGCTGGAGGAATCCCTGTCCTGAAATCTCAGCATTGAAAGTGTCATTCTCCAGATGCACAGGGAACTGTCAAAACGTAGATTCCTGGGTTTGGCCCAGGAATTTATTTTGACAGTCCTACCACTTGATGCTGTTGCTCAATGAATTTTGAGACTTGCTGCTGGATGGAGGATTATCTGTGGCTTTCACCTTCCCCACCCTACCAACCCATGTGTTTCTCTCCTATGCAGCATGAACTCTGAGGCTTGATGCTGAAGTGGGAATCAAGGCGGCTGGAAATAAAATAAAAACAGCCTGCCCTTTAACTCTCCCCTCCTACACTTCAGGAAAAGTTTTATCTTCTGATAGATTGAGGCGCTTCACATACTAACCCCCCTTGATATCCAGGTATCCACTAACTCTAATACTTACCAGCCTTGCTGTCAAGATTGAGCCAGGAATCCACCTGACCTTACCACTTCCTAATTAAGGGTGTTCTGGACAAAGTGAGATCTGCAGTGCTATTAGCCACTCTGAGCCTGCTTGGAACTCTGATGAGTATCAGCGGAGGCCAACCTCCATTTCTGCTACTGTCATCAGAATAAACACATTGCTGCGTAGGGCCGTCCCAGCCAGAACAACAGGCTTTGTTTCCAGAATTTAGCCCTTTCTCTTTCGAAGTCCCACCTCCCACTCCCTGCCCAGACATGCACTGGTGCCCTTATTTACTTAAGGTGCAACTTTCCCACATGTCATTTGCATAGTCTCCCAACACATCTCCTTCTGCCTGCCTTGAAAAATCAAAACAGAACCTTCTAGCTAAGGAAGTTCAGGTTGTGTCCTGCTCCAGAAATAGCTGAATGGCAAGTTACCTGAAAGGTTTTCATTGGATTATATATTACACAGGTGATTTTCTTTCCTTTCCACATGAGAAAACTTTCTTTTTGTTGTTCTCAAGTAGACTCGGATTCCTTTTCCTGGGTGCACATGCTTGCTTTATTGCAAGGCTGCCAATAATATCAAACTTAATTATGAATCATCGTGTGAGGAAAGTCTTCAATTTCTCATGAGAACCTTAATCATATATTATTAAACTGGGATAACTTTGTGGATGCCTCTTTTAGGGTCAGTATTTTTATTTGTTTTCTTTTGAAGTCATCTGTGGCCTCTTGTGGTTCCTTTTTTATGCTTGGGGATTCAGCTCTCATTAATTAAGAGGTGAGGCTGGGTCCTCAGCTGCCTAGTCTTGCTTTTATTAGGCAAATTGAAGAGGTGTAGGGATCCTTAATTTGGAAGGGAATAAGAGAAGAAAGTAAGAATATTGCTATTTCCTAATCAGTTCCTCTTTCAAGTTGAGAATATCTGTCTTTACAGAGTGTACCCCGCCCCGCACCCCAGATGCCCACTAACTTGATTGTCCATCTTTTAAAAATTCTAGCAAATAATTTTGTTCTTATTTTACACCTTTTAGTCACTTGTTTAGACTGATGTTCCAGTTTACATGAACTGAGTCTGATTGACTTTACAGCACACTTGATGGTTTTTGCCTTTGGTTGTGGATGCCTTGTTTTTAGAAGTTAGGTATTGATTAGTCAATATTCTCAGGGGTTATTCTCTAGGTGGATTGTCAGTCGTGGGTGATTAGCTATTAGCTAGATCCCTCTAATTTTCCCATGACAGGCTGGCCTACCTCCAGCTCTCTGGAAACCGAAAGCCTTTCCTCCTTGGGGGTGCCTGTTTTCCAGAAATATAGCTGAATGCTGGGGGTTGGTTCTGGTCATGTCTTTTTCTAGATTCCTTTGCCTGCCCCTG
Source organism: Uropsilus gracilis (assembly GCA_004024945.1). NCBI lineage: Eukaryota > Metazoa > Chordata > Mammalia > Eulipotyphla > Talpidae > Uropsilus > Uropsilus gracilis. Next base: position 26,921 of record PVHY01011580.1, read on the forward strand.
TTCCTCTCTCACCCCTGTTCCTCTCTCATCAGGCCTTCCCCAACCACCCCTTCTGTTTGTTAAAACTTGATTTTTGAGAAGGCAGTTAAAGTTTCAGAGGGCTTGAAACTTGAGGGAAGAGTGCTTGAGACCCTGCCCTTTCTCCTACCCAGGTGAAGGTTTATGTTTGTGTTTTTGTTTGGGGATCAAAGGCACCATTTGGCTTCTAAAGAGTCCAGATTAATGAGGCGCTTATGAAGGAAACTCGACTCCCTTTCCCAGTACTAGATAAACTGAGTTGACCTTTTTTTTTCCTGCAAAGTGAGAAATAACTATAAAGTAAATTAGCATAAACAGCCAGTGTCTTGGGTCATAAATTATGTGTGGAATTGGTTCCAAGTGTAGTTGCCTCCCTCTCCCTCTTCCACTCTGCAGAAGTGGGTTTAGAGCTCCTGTCCTTATCTTTGCCAAAAAGAGGATGGTCTCCCCTGCTCTTCACTCACCAGTCCCTCGGGTTGATTCCATAAAGCCTCATCCTGAGGCCGTTTCCTGTGCATTTGGTGTCTGGTTGCATCTTTGTGTGCTGGGGTCGTGACTTGCTGCAAAGACAAAAGAGTTGGACCAAGCTGTTGTGTAAAAACGGCTGAAAGTGCCACATTGGAGATTTTCACATCACTTTGGTCACTGAGGATCCTTTCCCTTCCTCTATAATCTGCCTTCTAAGACCCTGGGCTTGATTTATTCCATGCCCCCACCCTCAGCTCTTCGGTGTAGGCCTGAGAAGAATTCTCCAGAGAGCCTGAGAGTTCCGCGCTGGCCTCTTCCCAAACAACCCTCCTTTTGTTGGCAGTCACTTAGGAGGGGACCGCGACCATGATTATGAAAATGTTTGTTTAGCAGGCACCCCAGACAAACCTGGGAAGCTTACCATCCTGTCACCAACAAAACCAGAATAGGCCTGGACTTTTCCTTCTTCCATTTTAATGGCAGGAATCTCCCTGAATGTTCTAGACACTAAAGGAGGCTGTGCTGTCTGTCCCCAGGTGCCAGTATGGCTGGCAGGGTCTGTACTGTGACAAGTGCATCCCGCACCCTGGCTGCGTCCATGGCACCTGTAATGAACCCTGGCAGTGCCTCTGTGAGACCAACTGGGGTGGTCAACTCTGTGACAAAGGTACAGTGGGCCAGGGAGGATCTGGGTGAATGACAAGGGGCCGGGGGAGGGCGGGGGAGGCGGGGTGTTGATAATTTGGGCTTTACTAATAACTATTTTCATTCATCAGAGCTTTTTTCATGGATCTGTTTGCATTTGTCTTTAATGTCATGGTTTATTTTTTATTGTGTGCTGGGGCTAGAAATGCAGCAGGTATGCAGTCTTTCTGGGCTTCTCTGAATGACTTCTCTGGGGTCTTTTTGACAGATCTCAATTACTGTGGGACGCATCAGCCTTGTCTCAATGGGGGAACTTGTAGTAACACGGGTCCTGACAAATATCAGTGTTCCTGCCCGGAGGGTTATTCAGGACCCAACTGTGAAATTGGTAAGTGGTCCAAGCAAACAGTCTGCCTTCAAGTTCCCTGTACATTCAGCTTAGAAGAATATGCTTTTAGTACTCAAGATATCCTCTAAATTCAAGGCTTGATATTTCAGAAGTTCTTTGGGTCTTTGCAGCTTCTTTCAGATCCCTCAGGTTCGTGGGTGATACTGACTAGTATAGGGGAGGTGACACGGGATACCTGGATGGCAGCTTTGGGTGTCTTGGTGGCTGTAGACAGCTTAGCGAGAAAGAGGACTACCTTTCTTCCCCAGACACAGCTTTTCTTTTGTGAAACAAGTTGGAGCTGGTGGTCCAGGTGTGGGACGGGGTTGTGGGGAGAGAGTATAGGTAGCACAAAGCAGGTGTACCTTGCTGACTATGATCTGGTGTTCTGCAGCGGAGCATGCGTGCCTCTCTGATCCCTGCCACAATCAAGGCAGCTGCAAGGAGACCTCCGTGGGGTTTGAGTGTGAATGTTCCCCGGGCTGGACTGGCCCCACGTGCTCCACAAGTAAGTCTGGGTTTTGCTCTGTGTCTGAACTTCCAGGAGGATCCTTATGTCTCAGCACACAGAGCTGCAGCAGATAATGTGGTCCAGCATCTGCTTCCCTTCGTAGGAGAGACTGGATTCAATCAGCATTTGGAGGGAGTGTGGGATAGTGGAATTGGTCTGATTTGAGCTTCCTGTCTTGGCAATTAAGTCTCCTGTTATCCCCAGCTGACTCCACTAAGTTAGCTCTGTGTCCGCTCCTGGAAGAAACTTCCTCACAACCTTGTCCTTCACCTGAAGTGTGATTCCTCTCAGTTGAATCGTAGTTCTTGTAGCCATGGGGCGGCAGCCTGTGGGGAGGTTGTCACTGCCGGATTTTGTCATGAGTGCTGATGGCCCTGAAAGAGGGACTGTGAGACCTGTCTACCCATTACAACCTGCTGGGCTCTTCACAGTGCTGATCTTTCGGTCCCACCGATTCCTGAATTAGGGAGTCCATATTCTTTTACAGGCTGGGTTCCGGGGGTGCTGCCAGGCCCTGAAAACCACTGTCAGCCGGGCACGGTGGCTTGTGCTTGTAAGCTTCAGCCTATGAAGCTGCTGGGGCTTAGGGATCGCGGTTCGAGTCCCGCCTGGGGCCCGTAGCGAGACCTAGTTCCAAAAAAAATAGCTGGGCGTGGTGGCACGCGCCTGTAATCCCAGCTACCTGGGAAGCTGAGGCTGGGGATTGCTTGAGTCTGTGGTACCCCGGGCAACGAGAGCCTGTGATTCCACAGGCAAAAATAGCGAGACCTAGTCTCAAAAAAAAAAAAAAAAAAAAAAACCCACTGTCATCAGTGTGGTGAAGGGTGTGCTTTCTGGGGTCAGATCACCTGGTTGGCACCACGGCCCTCTTCATGTTTAACTTGTGGGTTTCTGACACACAGCAGGCTTACCTTGCTGATGGCATCCTGGTGTTCTACAGTGGAACAGACTTAAAGCTAAAATCAAACCATCTAGATGGGGTGATAGCAGCTACCTCCAGAGTTGTGAAGGCAAAGTGAATTCACAAAGAGAGCCTGGCACCTCATAAGTGGGCAGTCTACTAATTGTTAGATAAGGCCATTGCGGAGGTGGGGGATGGGAACTTATTTTCGGAAAACTGTGAGCTAATGACAATAAGGTTTTCCACTTGAGAAGTATTATTTTTCTTTACTGCTTCCTCACCATGATGAAACTTTTTCTTTAAAAATGAGTAAGCAGAGAGCTGTGCCAGGTTACCAGAGGGCTGATGTCCCGGGCATCCAGCTGTCCTTCCCCACCAGCTTAGGTCAGGGATTAAATGAACTGGGGCAGTGGGGGATTTAAAGCTAAAATCAGACCTCATCATCACCGTAGCAACCACTAGAGCAGGTGTCTGGCTCTTAAGTGAAGGCCCTTCGTGTGAGGGGTGGGTGGTGTTAAATGATCTAATTTTTGAGTGGTTTGAGATGAAATTGCCAACCCTTTCCCCTTTTTTGTCACAGACATTGATGACTGTTCTCCAAATAACTGTTCCCATGGGGGCACCTGCCAGGACTTGGTGAATGGATTTAAATGTGTGTGCCCACCCCAGTGGACTGGCAAGACATGCCAGTTAGGTAAGAAATCCTGCACACAGGTGGTAGTCAGAGCTGTTAAGGGGATGAGTGCAGGACCAGTGGTGTGAGTTTACCATCATTCAAAGAAGCCATTAATTGTGGAGAGTCCAGAGGGTCTGGGAGAAATAACTCAAATGCAAATGTACTGGCTCGCAGGCCCTGTGGGAAAGTCGTGGGATTCCTTGAACCATGTCAATCGTCTGTCCGAGAAGTGTTCAGCTGGGTTCCAAATGGGAATGATCTCTTGAGGAATGAGCTGTCTGCATTCTTTTTGCCACATTTAAATCCCAGCAACTAGGCTGTGTGAGGTTTTGCACAGAAATGCCTGCCTGGTGGCTTTCGGCTATTTTGGTGGGGGTGGTTATTAACAAGCAGCCAGAAAGTTATCAGTTAGCATTCCTTATTGGATAATGGCTAGGGAGAAGGATCAAATGTTCAACATACAGGAAACCTAGTATCTCTTATTTAGCCAGCTTATTACAACGTCTCATATCAGACAAAAGCTCTGTTAGTGTGTTATTTTGGAGGGGGTAGAAGAAAAGGATAGAATCCTTTCTCACTGCTCATCCTCCTTTTCTTTCAGATGCAAATGAATGTGAGGCCAAACCCTGTGTAAATGCCAAATCCTGCAAGAATTTGATTGCCAGCTACTACTGTGATTGCCTCCCAGGCTGGATGGGGCAAAACTGTGACATCAGTGAGTGACTGTTTTGATTTTGATTTCCATGAATCTTGGGTGTTGAAAGGCAGGCTCCACTTGAGACTGGAGAGAGTAGAAGGAAAATGTTCTGGAGGGAATGTTTTTGGAGAGGGAGTGAGTGATTGAGGTAGAAATGAAAACATACACGTTTATCACGCTCATTAACTGGTAAAATGTCCATATTCTGATAAGGTGGCTAAAACAATGATGTGAAGTTTCACTGGCTCAGTCTGGATGAATTAAGGAGGGTTCCCACCCAGCTTAATAACCTTATCTCACAGGAAGCACACAGGAAATCTGATTTGATGCTTTTATCTGTTCTGGGCTGAGAAGGCTTTTCAATTAAGCCCAATTTCAATGTAAATTGCCTCTTTAATATGATGACTTGTTTATTTTTTAGATATTAATGACTGCCTTGGCCAGTGTCAAAATGACGCCTCCTGTCGGGTATGTAAATCTTGGCTTAAATCAAAACCTTAATGATTGAAAACAGAGCTTCAGATGTGTGTGACCTGGGAGAGCTCTGTCCCTGCAAGATTTAAAAAAGCAGGTGGAAAATGAGTTTCTGGAAGTGTCACTCAGTTTCAGGTGGCCCCAGCCTCCTGGGAGTCCAGCTGAAGGCATGCAGGGAGAAATTGCTCTTAACGTGTTTCTCAAGAACTTGGCCTTTGAGTATTTTCAGTGAATCAGCTGAACCATAACATGCTAAGGCACTGATGACCTGTTTTTTGGAATACATAGAAAAAAATGCATGTGTTTCTCCCCCTCCTTTTCCTCTTCCAGGATTTGGTTAATGGTTATCGCTGTATCTGTCCACCTGGCTATGCAGGCGATCACTGTGAGAGAGACATCGATGAATGCGCCAGCAACCCCTGTTTGAATGGGGGTCACTGTCAGAATGAAATCAACAGATTCCAGTGTCTGTGTCCCACTGGTTTCTCTGGAAACCTCTGTCAGGTGAGTGGGGCTAGAACCTCTGACAGGTCAAGTTATTACAGTGAAGACTCCTCCTCCCCTGCCCCTTTCCCCTCTTGACTCCGTGTCTCCATGAAATCTGTTAACCTTCTATTGACTAGAGATTTCTGCTAAACAAATGCCCGTGGAAGGAGACTGAGGAGTGATTATTTTTTTCCATAGTGTCAATAGCCTGTCAGTTTGATTTTGTGTCCATTGTACCCTCCTGATTGGGCTCAGTCCCACTCTGCCCCGTCTTTTCAGAGGCTTCCCTGGGCAGTCTCTAGGACAGAAATGTATCACACAGGCTATTCAGATGACGATGTCAGAATCCAGTGCCTGCTACCCCAGTGAATTTCAGCTCACACCTTGGTTTCACTTTGTTTCCTCTCCCCCTTCCCTGCTACTGGCCTTTGCAGCTGGACATAGATTATTGCGAGCCCAATCCCTGCCAGAATGGTGCCCAGTGCTACAACCGTGCCAGTGACTATTTCTGCAAGTGTCCTGAGGACTATGAAGGCAAGAACTGCTCCCACCTTAAGGACCACTGTCGCACGACCCCCTGTGAAGGTACTTCCCCCCCACCCCCACACCCTGGCTTGACCCCGAAGGCTTGCTTCTCTTTCCCATTTATCACTGGTTCTTGAAAGTCTCAGAAATGGTCTGGGTGAGGATATTGAAACCCTCTAATCTGCTTTGGGAAGCCAGAGCAATCAATCTCTTCAGGCCTTCTAGTTAGAGAACGACATCTGCAGGTGGGAGAGAATGTGAAGTTCAGTTAGCAGTCCTGCGTTGGCGTGGGCAGATGTACAATGCTGAGACAAATTCCTCGGCGTGCCACAGCCAGAATGCTCCATAGCTACGGGACTATTCTTATCTTTACCACCAGGATCCCTGACTGGACTCTGTGGCCATTGAGTATTTAGAATGTGAGGAGTGCTACTAGAGACTTTATTTCAGTTTCAGTACTTAAATAGCCACCCTTGGCTGCCATAGGAAGTGCGGTCTTTCAGGTTTCATAAACTCCTCCTTCACTCTTGCTTCAGTAGGAGAAAGTAGCAAGGAGGTCAGGCTGGTTCTTCTTCCTTAGCAAGCTTCCACTAAATTGGGTAGATGTCAGCGGCAGGATGGAAGGGGACCACAAACATATAGGTTTCTTGGCTACATAGTGAGAACATGTTGAGGATTTCTCTCCCCACCAGTGGTGCAGCCTCACCCGTCAGTGTGCCGTGGTCCGTTGGCAGAGTCTTGGCCCAGTTAGCTTCACCCTCATCAGCTAAGGGTGTCTGTCTCTGGGAAAGCAGGCTTGGCGTGCCTAGCTCCTTGGCTTAGGAGCCCTGTCATAGGGGTCTGTGGCAGTGATCTCACTCCCAGTCTGTCTTCCAGTGATTGACAGCTGTACTGTGGCCATGGCTTCCAATGACACGCCTGAAGGGGTGCGGTATATTTCCTCGAATGTCTGCGGTCCCCATGGGAAGTGCAAGAGTCAGTCGGGAGGCAAATTCACCTGTGACTGTAACAAAGGCTTCACTGGAACATACTGCCATGAAAGTAAGACCCCTCATTGGGGAATGGGGCATGGTGCCCCCTATCCTGCCTCTGTCCAACTCGGGGTCCAGTTGAGTTTTAAATCATTTTAGCACAGACTAATAAGAGTTTATCATTACATATAAGATCTAAGCCTGAAGTTATGTTTAATTTGTGAATCACTGCTGCCTCTTAGCCAGCAGGTTATTTTTAGAATGTTCTAGAATCTTATTGTAGACCTTGCTTTTCGTAGGAGTTTCTTCCCTACTCCCACCAAGTAGCTTAGTATAGGAGGCATGAGATAAAAATAGACCTTTCTCTGGAGGTCCCTGTTTGATAAACTGCCCGTTACATTTGGAAGACAGTTTTGGTAGAGTGCTGAGAAGCTGTTGTATTTCCTCAGAAGGCAGCTGAGAACCCCACAGAGCAGTGACTGACTGTAGAATGACCTGTCCCTCATTTACTTGTTTCTACATTTGTCTTCCTTTCACAGATATTAACGACTGTGAGAGCAATCCCTGTAAAAATGGTGGCACTTGCATCGATGGTGTCAACTCCTACAAGTGTATCTGTAGTGACGGCTGGGAAGGGGCCTACTGTGAAACCAGTGAGTCCATATGGGATGGAGGCATTTGGGGTGCAGGAGGTGTTGTGGGAGAATCTCATTTCAGCATGGGTGGTCTTTTTAACAGAAGTCTCTGGAAGTAAGATCCCAGCAGGCATGCCGTTGGGTCCCTGTTGCCTGTGCCTTGCTTGCATTTGCCTTGCTGTGCCTTGCTGATGGCAGCCACCAGAAAGGGACATTTGCAGAGGCTCTGTAGAATGACTGTTTAGTTACGATAAGAAATATACTTGCCTATAAGGAAAGGGATCATCTGTCTGTTCTGATTGCAATCTCTGATGTAATTTCTGTGGGAGTAACTGCCCCTGCCTAAATAGGGCATGACCAGTAACCCGGTTGGGGACTCCCCTGCTCCTGGAAAAAGATGACTGTTCAAGTCCTGGTCCGCTCAGCTGTTACCAGGCTCTGGAAAGGGGCAACAAGTTGGAGGAGGGATCATGAGTGGGCCCAGGAGGGACTTCAGCTCCATGTCGCCTCTTTGATTCTAGACATTAATGACTGCAGCCACAACCCTTGCCACAATGGGGGCTCATGTCGTGACCTGGTCAACGATTTTTACTGTGACTGTAAAAATGGGTGGAAAGGAAAGACCTGCCATTCACGTAAGTGGTAGTTGGTGAAGACCTGGTCTCTGGGACCCCTTCTCTCTCTTTCCTGAGGGGGCGCTAACTGGGGGCTCACATGGGATTTTCTTCCTTCAGGTGACAGCCAGTGTGATGAGGCCACGTGCAACAATGGTGGCACCTGCTATGACGAAGGGGATGCTTTTAAGTGCATGTGTCCTGGAGGTTGGGAAGGAACGACCTGCAACATAGGTAATTTCCTCCCTCACATGGGGTTCAGAGTGGGTGTGGCCATGAGCACCTGTGACTGCTCTGAGTCTGGTTCTGACCCCTCCTCATTCTCTTGGGATTCTCACAGGGGTGTTCTTGTCCCCTCTTGTCTTGTAGCCAGAAACAGTAGCTGCCTGCCCAACCCTTGCCATAACGGGGGCACCTGTGTGGTCAATGGAGAGACCTTCACGTGTGTCTGCAAAGAAGGCTGGGAGGGGCCCATCTGTACTCAGAGTGAGTGTCCCAGTCTGCCGCCCCCCAACTTGTGAGGCTGCAGGAGCACATCCTAACACCCTCGGGGACTTGCCCTGGAAATCAGAAGCCGAGCTGTTTGATGTCTGCTTCTGCATCACCTGGGTCTGTTCTAATGACTTGATGGGATACAGCCCTGACCTGGGCATGAGAAAGTCACAGTGAGATAAGTGGAGACAGATGGCGTCTCAGTTCCCAGCCCTGATCTGACCAGCAGCCTGTCTCCTTCCATTCTCACACCCTGTTCCCACCCCTGCCAGGGCCCCTTCCTGTGTACATGTGTCCCACGGCAAATGGAACAAAGTGGTGCAGGCCTGGTTCCAATTGAGCAGAGGTCTCGGTGCACATTTGGCCAGTGTTAACGCCGGCTTTATCATTTGGGTATTATGGAAATAAGTGGTGGTGTTACTTAGGGCGGAGACAGCTTGCCTTGTGGAAGGCCTTGCTATTAAGTTCTCTTTTTCCTTGGCAGATACCAATGACTGCAGTCCTCATCCCTGGTAAGCACGATCCTCTATTGAATCGGTTCTTAACTGTAGTGTGCGGGGGTCATTGCACCAGGAACTTTTTTTAAGCACAGCTTTGGATTTAGGAGGGTGGGATGGGGCTGCAGACCCTGCCTTTCTAACAAGCTCCCAGGTGATGCCAATCCTGCTGGTCCATAGACCACACTTTAATTAGCCAGGTTGTGTCTTCATTTAGAGCAGAGATTCTCAGCCTTGGCTGCGCACAAGAATCACCTGGGGAGCTTTTAAAAGTCCCAGCGCCTGGGCTGCAATGGAGATCTGTGAAATTAGATTCCCTAGGGGTGGAACCCAGGCCATGGTGCATGCGGCCAGGGGTGAGAGCCAGTGACTGTCACCACCGTGCTTGGGTGTGATAAATCGGCAGCCCCAAACAAATGGTCGGGAGGTTGGTAACTGAGGGTCTTTGCTTGTCTCAGTTACAACAGCGGCACGTGTGTTGATGGCGACAACTGGTACCGGTGTGAATGTGCGCCTGGTTTCGCTGGACCTGACTGCAGAATAAGTAAGGCCCGCCCCTCGCTGGTGTGCCCAGCGGCTGGCTTCTCACATCTCACCCGTCAGCCTGGGACATTTCATCTTTAAAATAATATGGCCACAGTTTCTTAGAGTGCTGACAACTAAGTAATCTTCCCCTCTTGCTGGGATTAAGATGCCCCTCACTGAATCTTCCCAGGTACCTGTTGATCCTTCCCTGGGTGGCACAGCCCTCCCTGTTCTAGGGAAGCGACTAGAGTGCCAGCCACACATTTTGATGATTAATCTACTCTGAGGCCCCTAAGGAAACTTTTTTTTTTCCCCTGTGACTAACATGAAATTATGGGCAAATGGATATTAACCACAGCTATGCTGGTGTAGGACGGAGCTAACACGAATGGAGGGGGATGCAGGCTGTGGTTTCCAAAGGCTCCTTCAGGCCTGGGAGAAATGATTAAAACAGAAAAGTTGAGCTGGGGAGGGCAATGCAGTGTTTCAATTTTTATTGTTTTGTGCTGCCTTTTTTCACATGTTCCTCTATAAAGGAGAGGGAGGGGGGAAAAGGTGACAGAATAGTTAGGTTTTGTTGTTTTTGTCATCAGATTATTTAAAAATTTCCTGATGCTCAAGGTTCTCAAGTCTGGGGTTGATTGGACATACACACTAAACGTGTACGCATTGTGTCTGCTTGTGTTTCAAATCAGGGGTTGACTGTCTAGGGCCCGGGGGCCAGTTTGGGCCCGATGCCTGTTTTTGTAAAGTTTTGTTGGCATGCAGCCACTCTTGTTTATGGTGGTGTATGGAGGCTTTCATCCCCGAATAATAGAGTTGGGTAGGTAATACAGACAGCATGGCCTACAAAATCTAAAATATTTGCTATCTGGGGCCGGGCACGGTGGCTCGTGCCTGTAAGCTTCAGCCTATGAAGTGGCCGGGGCTTAGGGATCGCGGTTTGAGTCCCTCCTGGGGCCCGTAGCAAGACCTTGTTCCAAAAATATAGCTGGGCTTGGTGGCATGCACCTGTAATCCCAGCTACCTGGGAAGCTGAGACTGGGGATTGCTTGAGTCTGTGGTACCCGGGGCAACGAGAGCCTGCGGTTCCGCCAGCAAAAATAGTGAGGCCTAGTCTTAAAAAAATAAATAAATAAAATAAAATAAAATAAAATATTTGCTATCTGACCCTTTTTTCAGGAACTTTGCAGGCTCTTGCTGTAAATTATGGTATCAGAGAAAAAGGAAACTTATTTCACTGCTGCCTCCTGAAATAGTTCTCAGCTATTTTAGGAGTCAGGCTAAGGCTGATCATTAGGGGCAGTGATTTGGATGGGGTTTTGGGAGGGGGAGCACTGTTCTGTTTGAGGGCTGGTTTTACGGCAGGTTCATCAGCTTTTCTATTTGTTACATCAGTAAATAGAAAAACATTGTGACCTCCCGTTGGAGCCTAACCTTGAACCCTTTTCTCCTAGACATCAATGAATGCCAGTCTTCACCTTGTGCCTTCGGGGCAACCTGTGTGGATGAGATCAATGGCTACCGGTGCATCTGCCCTCTGGGGCTCAGTGGTGCCAAGTGCCAGGAAGGTATGTGGGTCTGTGTGGCCTATGGGGTGATCAGGCTCTATCCACAGCTGCCACTTTGACTCTTTGTGAGTAGGTGCTGCATCAGGGCAGCACAGTGGACAGGGCAGTGGGGATCACAGGGAAGGGGAGACTTGAAGGGTCTCCTAGAAACCAGGGCAGTTGTTGGTTTCAATCAGGTGTAATGACAATAATGCAGTTGGTGTGGCAAACTCTCACCAAGCGGTATGTGCCTGCCTGGCCTCCCTGGAGCAGAGGCTGTTTCTGGGGCATGCTGTTTCCCTGGTAATGGAGTCACATAGGAGGCTAGCCTCAACTCTAAGAACAGCTCAAATCACATCCCCAAAGCAGGTCACGTGGCCGAAGCAAAGGGAAGGATTGTGTACTTGCCCATCGTGGGAATGACTTGTCACGTGGCTAAGGACACGGGCATAATCGTTTCCTGACAAGGAGGGCGTGAAGGGTTGAGAGAAACAGAAAAAGGAGACTCCTTCCACTCACACCTCTCCGCCTTTCAGTTTCAGGGAGATCTTGCATCACCATGGGGAGTGTAATTCCAGATGGGGCCAAGTGGGATGAAGACTGCAATACCTGCCAGTGCCTGAATGGAAGGATTGCCTGCTCAAAGGTACGGTGTTGGTGGGATCGCTGCAGGTCACGTGTGTGCTGGAATCGCTGTTGAGAGCTGCTCCTAAGCCTCCCACTCCATCTCGCTCCCTAGGTCTGGTGCGGCCCGCAGCCTTGCCTGCTTCACAAAGGGCACAGTGAGTGCCCCACGGGGCAGAGCTGCATCCCCATCCTGGACGACCAGTGTTTTGTCCGCCCCTGCACTGGTGTGGGCGAGTGTCGCTCTTCCAGTCTCCAGCCAGTGAAGACCAAGTGTACCTCTGACCCCTATTACCAAGATAACTGTGCAAACATCACGTTCACCTTCAACAAAGAGATGATGTCACCGGTACGGCGTAACTTCTTTTGCAATTGGAAGTAGTGTGTGTCAGCCTGTGCTAAGTTTGGGAGTGTTATCAGCTAGTATCTCCTCCTCCTCTGCCCAAATGCCTGTCTTCATGCAAAACAAGGATTGAATGTAGCCTAGCTTTCAAGGAAATAACCAGCCTTCCCCTCCCCCCCCTTTTTTTCCAACATCTTATCATGTTTGGCTTTTTAAATATCATTTTAGGGTCTTACTACGGAGCACATTTGTAGTGAATTGAGGAATTTGAATATTTTGAAGAATGTTTCTGCTGAATACTCCATCTACATAGCTTGTGAACCTTCCCCTACTGCGAACAATGAGATACACGTGGCCATTGTAAGTATGAGAACCTTCACACTTACTTGATTGCCAGGTAGTTCATAAGCAAGAATTGAAATGGCAGCTTGACACTGAAAGATTATTTCATGTGCATGTGCAGTCAAGTCGTCCAGAATAAAGACTGCTGTTGAATGTTCCCTTGCCCCTCGGAGTCTAACAGTCTTCTTTTTGCAGTCTGCCGAAGACATACGGGATGATGGAAACCCTATTAAGGACATCACTGACAAAATTATAGATCTTGTTAGTAAACGTGACGGGAACAGCTCACTTATTGCTGCGGTGGCAGAAGTGAGAGTTCAGAGGCGTCCTCCGAAGAACAGAACAGGTAGGTGTTCAGTGGGATTGTGCCCTGCCAGTGATGAGTCAGATGCATCTTAACACCCTCCAGTAAAATGACCATGTGAGAGAGAGCCCAATGTTCCTTCCTCAAGGAGCCTTCACATCTGTGAGAACTGAGGCCCCCTGCCTTGAACCACGTCCATGTGGCCGTTAGTAGCAACAGCTTTAACTTTTTCCTACACCAGTAAGCAGTGCTTCTGCAAGCCAGTGCCCTTGCAGAAAAATGCAGTGTTTCCCGATCTGTTTCTAGATCTCAAATTGAACCCAGGACCATGCAGAGATGTCTTGGTGTCCTGGGGGGGTGATGGGGACAGCCTGTTGTGAGCACCCATCCTGAGGTGTGGGTTTGACGGCCCTGCAGAAAGTCCAGACTCCCCTGCGGACCATCTCAGGCACCATTATTCCAGCAAGGCTAGAGATTGGGTGTGAACGCACACGGGGCGTTTGTACTGTCCATGCTCAGATCGTGTTTCTGATAATTCTGAAAACCCGATCCTGTAATGAGCTGCCTAAGTAGTCAGGCTCCTCTTGACTGAACCAGATTCTGCTCTTCCCACATGAAGCTGCTGCCCTGCCTTGTCTCTCCAGGGATAGACTGGCAGGTTCTCTAAGGGCCCTGGTCCCAGCACTTGCTTATCTGTGAAGTGTGAAGTGACAATATGCAGTTGTGAAAAGGGACGTGTCCCCGACATGCCCCTTTTAGGTGCTATAGGGAGAACCACAGTTGGTATTCTATCTCTTTTGTTCCCAGGATTTTTTTTTTTTTTTTTTCCCGAGAGCTAATTGGTTTTGTGCCTGCCTTCCAGATTTCCTGGTTCCTCTGCTGAGCTCTGTCTTAACCGTGGCGTGGATCTGTTGCCTGGTGACAGCCTTCTACTGGTGCGTGCGGAAACGGCGGAAGCCCAGCAGCCATGCTCGCTCAGCCTCCGAGGACAACACCACCAACAATGTGAGGGAGCAGCTGAACCAGATCAAAAACCCCATCGAGAAGCTTGGGGCCAACACAGTCCCTATCAAGGATTACGAGAACAAAAACTCCAAAATGTCAAAAATAAGGACACATAACTCTGAGGTAGAAGAGGACGACATGGATAAGCACCAGCAGAAAGCCCGGTTTGCCAAACAGCCAGCATACACGCTGGTAGACAGAGAGGAAAAGCCCCCCAATGGCACACCAACAAAACACCCAAACTGGACAAACAAACAGGACAACAGAGACTTGGAAAGTGCCCAAAGCTTAAACCGGATGGAGTACATCGTATAGCAGACAGCAGGCGCTGCCACCACTAGGTAGAGTCCGAGGGCACTTGGGGCTTGTAGTTCTTTAAAACTGTTGTGTCATATTCCAGTCTGAGGCTGTTGTTGACTTAGAATCCCTGTGTTAATTTAAGTTTTGACAAGCTGGCTTACACTGGCAATGGTAGTTTCTGTGGTTGGCTGGGAAACCAAGTGCTGCGTCTCACAGCTATGCAAAAACCGGTTGAAAGTGCCGCAATGCACACACTCGCTCCCCGCAGCCCACGCATCTCGGATCAGGCTCCCAGGAGAACGCCCGGCCAGTAGGCCTTGAGCTTCCACTTCTGCCAGATGTCCCGATGGTGATGCAGTCTTAGGACCATAGTTTTATTTATATTTATTGACTCTTGAGTTGTTTTTGTATATTGGTTTTATGATGACGTACAAGTAGTTCTGTATTTGAAAGTGCCTTTGCAGCTCAGAACCACAGCAACTATCACAAATGAGTTTATTATTTATTTTTTTTATTGTATGTTGTTGTTGTTGGGGGAGGGGGGACTTTGATGTCAGCAGTTGCTGGTAAAATGAAGAATTTAAAGAGGAAAAATGTGTCAAAGGTAGAATTTTGTATAGTTAATGTAAATAATTCTTTTTTATTAATCACTGTGTATATTTGATTTATTAACTTAATAATCAAGAGCCTTAAAAACATCATTCCTTTTTATTTATATGTATGTGTTTAGAATTGAAGGTTTTTGATAGCATTGTAAGCATATGGCTTTTTTTTTTTTTTTGAACTTATTTTCTTATTACGTGTTGCCTATAAGCCAAAATTAAGGTGTTTGAAAATAGTTTAAGACAATAGGATGGGCCTCTGTGCCTGGAAAACTGGTGGAATTTTTTTTTTTTTGTACGACGTCAGATGTTTAAAACACCTTCGATAGCATCACTTTAAAACACGTTTTAAGGACTGACTGAGGCAGTTTGAGAATTAGTCTAGATCAGGTTGCTTTTTTTTTTCTGCTTTAGACTTGAAAAGACAGGCAGGTGATCTGCTACACAGCAGTTTAAGGGAACAAGTTGAGCTATGATTTAACGTAGCCAAAAATGAGTGGTCGAATATCATTAAAATTACAAAATTGTGTGACATTGGAAGCACACACACCAATCTTATTTTGTAAATTCTGATTTATTTTCACCATTCATATGTAATACTGAACCACTTGTAGATTTGATTTTTGTTGATATCTCTACTGCATTTAGGGAGTATTCTAATAAGCTAGTTGAATACTTGAACCGTAAAATGTCCAGTAAGATCACTGTTTAGATTTGCCATAGAGTACACTGCCTGCCTTAAGTGAGGAAATCAAAATGCTCTTATGAAGTTTAAGATCAGAAAGGCTTATTATAAAACAGAGTAATTTCGTTGGTTCACCATTGAGACCGTGGAGATACTTTGTATTGTCCTGTTAGTGTTATATGAACATAAAAATGCATCTTTGATGTGTTGTTCCTGGCAATAAATTTTGAAAAGTAATATTTATTAAATTTTTTGTATGAAAACACGGAACAGTGTGGCCTCTTCTGAGCTTCCGTAGTTCTGCTGGGCTCTGCCTTGTGCCTCTGCCACCCCGCTGCGTCTTCTGGCATTTGGGGGATGATAAATAGACTGCTTGACTGGGGCACCGAGGAAGAACTGAAAGCCTTTTCAGCCACAAAACTCATCTGAAGTTCAAAAAAAAAAAAAAAAAAAACCTGGGGCTGCTGTGAAGCTGGAGCGGTGAGAGCCCCATCTTGGGGACCCTGATTCCCTTGTTATTCAACAGCAAGTGTGAATGCGGCTTGAATAAACACCACTCACTGGATTAATGGCCTGTAGTGTGGAGGTGAATTGTTTGTGAGCACTCACGGGAAATGCCCACCACACTAAAAGCATTTTAAATAGCTTAGAATTGCTATTCTATGATTGGTATTCTACAAACGGAGAGGGAGATTGAATGCCTTTTTCCCCCCCAGCTACTTGGATTCCTTTTAATGTCCTGCCATCATTATAGGCCACACCCTCATGGATTTTGTGCACACGTATGCCTCCAGGGTGGATTCCTTATGGCCATAGAGGGGCTTACCTACAAGGTTTGGGGGTTAATGCCCATGCACTCATCTTGTTCCCAGGGAGTGTTCCGCTGCTTGAGCCAGAGCCAGTGTGACCCTGCCCCCACATGGCGGGTGGAGTTTAAAACTTTGCCTCTGGCACCTCTACAGTGAGGGATGAGCCCAGGGCTGGCACTAGGACCACTTCCTGCAGCTTGGAGAAGCTGCCAGGAGTTGTTCTATCAGGAAGCTAGAGCTTACCCTCCTCAGCTGCCCCCAGCACTGCAACACTCAGGTCATGCATACACCTTGTTTTCATAGCATCACTCTCCAACTGGAACAACAAACTCAAAGTGGAGGTGAAGTTAATGGGGCTGTTTTATTCTTGGGAAACTTTCTAACAGGCCAGGAGCTATGTTTGCTGAAGGGTATGTTGTTTAGAGTGATGGCAGTCTCAAGTCTCTCTGGTTCCTTGTGCGTACGCAGAGGCCTTTTGACTTATTGGGGAGGTAGCCAGAGGACCTGGACAACGATGAGTCTGGAATCCTGGGACATCTCCCTGCCCATAGCATGGCAAAGCATTGTCACTAATCTCTGCTTGTAGACAGCTGGTTTCTGCAGGTGGGGCCAGAGGGAGGAGTGTTCTGCTGATACAGACCCAGCAAGGCAGGGCACCATCTGCCTTAGTAGAATTTAAACCCCATTCTGGAGCAATACCTTGCTCCAGTGGTTTGTAAACTTGGATTCTACGAGACCCCAGAATTCCTTGGGTAGCTGCCAGATGCTTTTGTGCCAAGAAAAGAAAAAGCTTTAATGAGTCTCTGATTCTTTATTCCAGGAGAGAAGCAATCTGAGATTAATGTGTTGTTTTAAGGTGCCTTCCATCCAGGACACTTGGGAGGCAGGGGGGGCAGAGATCAAATTCTTAATCATAAAGGACAGTTTTTCCCTTTCTCCAGGTAGAAATCAGACAACGGAGCCTTGGTTATCCTGGGCATATAAAGGTGAAAAGAAGGGTTTCTGTCTTCCTCATTTCTTGTGAATATTCAGCTCTCTTTAAGTGGGCCCTGAGAGAGAAAATCTGCAGTCTAGAAACTCGGCCAACTAGGACCCTAGCGTTTGAATATACCATGAAACTCCAGGAAGGCATTACCTTGAAGCTGGTGGTTTTAGCATAGGAAACTCCTGAGGTTCTAATCTTATACAATGTAAAAATTACAATTAAAGGGGGAGGGTATCCTAAATTGACTGAAAGCCTAGTGATGATTAGAAGTGTAACTTGCAGCCAGTTTTCTCTTTCATGCAAATTCCTAGGGCTAGGTCTAGATTTCCATAAGTGGACCAGGGAATCTGTATTTTCTACAAGCTCACCCTTCCCTCCCCAAACATTGCACAGTAAAATTTGAGAACAACTCTACTAAAGTACAAGCTCTTCATTAATTACAATCTTTTTCCTCCTTGTTAAACTGAATTAAGCAGCCTGGAAGCCAGTTTGTTGCTAAATTGCCACCTGACATCATTTTTTAAATCAAATAATTACGCTGCCCCTTAAGCCAGTTGTGGTCTAAGTGCTTCAGGTTTATTGGTTGATCTGAGGGGTCAGCAAGTCAAAGTTAACTTATTTGGTAATATTTCTTGGGTAGCAAGAGCCAGATTGTGGGTTTCCCACCTCTGGAAACAACTTACACCTGCCTATTTAAAAGTGTGTAGGCAGCTAAGAATCAGTGGGCCTTAAGGAAAAAAGTGCAGGCCAACAGAGGTTTGTAGCTTGGGCTGAACGATGTTCCATCCTTTCCGCCTGGACTGCGGGTCTCCTTGCCTCTACTGGGAAGGAGAGACAAGAGCGAAAATGTTCTTGGTCTGGGAAGACACACGCACATGGTTATGGGAAGCCTCCTCCTGCTAATGTGTATTTATACTTTGTAAGCTCTGATTCATCCAAGCATTGGAACAGAAATCTGCTTCCTGAGGTTCTGTTTTTAAATAGATAGTTTGCAAAAACAACAATTATTTTTCTTAACATTTTTTTTCCACCCCACAAGCAGCTAAACATCCCGGGTCTGGCTATGTCAGTCTCCAACAATGTGAACAGACAGCTTGGTTGTCAGGAGGTAGAAGGGTACCCGGAGGCAGTTCTGTAAGGTTCTGGCCCCAGAAGTCTTAAAAACAAAGTTTAGAAGCCATTAGGGCAATCTTGTTGCATCATTCAAATTCAGGAGATATTTCTGGGTCTATTAAAAATAACAATTTTCCCTTTGTAAACAGTTGTCTTCCAATAATGGTTAAAAAAACTTAAAAGCAAGAAGGGATTATGCTGGCTGGACAGGGGGTACCTCTACCTGGCAACAGAGGGTCCTTCACACCTGCATGGCACCCTCTGAGATCGTGTCAAAAAGGGCGTGGTTCCCTTGCTTTGGACATAAATTCTACCTGCACGACCTGCTCCTACATGCCAAGCACAACCTTTCTGGCTCAGAATGTGTTTCTTTCAAGTCCCAGGTAGCTTTTACAAGTCTTAAATTATGTATCATTATGCATGGGTCCAGTATTAACCTGTGATATGCAAGTTCAGAAAATTAACTTGGAGAGTAAAGGCTCTTAAATCCAGTAAGAACCTGGAATTGAGGCTTGCCCGCTGTCTCCTCCACCCCCCCTTTCCCCTCCCCCTGCAAATATCCACATCAGGGCACCCAAGGGTTGAATTATCCAGAGAGCAAAAGCAGATGCCAGCAACATGAAAGTAACAGCTTTGTTTTAAAGAGAAGCTCTCCTGGCAGGGCCTGGTGGGGCTCCTCTGGGATCCCTGAGGGACACACACGTTTACAGCTGGCTTCCTAATGATTACTCAGGCAACCAAATGGGGTGGCCCCCTCTCTGTTTTGTACCTGAAGAGTGAAAAGCTGCTTTATTTCATACTTACTGAGAAATGTCCAATTGACAGGTCTCCCTCGTTAGACTCACAGGATGTTAATGCTGTCAGAGACCTTACCAATGAAAGATTCTGATCGCCACTATGTTACCAGAAAGGGAAACTGAGGCTGAGGACTCAGGGGCTTGTCTGAAGTCAGACAAGTTTGCAACAGCCAGAACAGTATGTTTTGGCTCTCTGAGCAACTGTGTTTTCTGGCTCTTTTGAATATTTTCTAGGTCTATCCCAGGCTCCTGGTGCAATATTCTGAAGTGAAGAACTGGGGGGTGGGGGATTGGGAGGGATGGGGGTGGGGAGGAGGGTGGTTGTCAGCATTTAGCAAAAAAAGACTGCAAATCCTCAAGGGAGGTCACAGGAAGCTGTCCCAAAGACAGTGTCATTGAGCTGACTTGTGCCTCCTCTGGGTTTGCCTAGAGTAACATCTTGCTAAATCCAAGAGTAATAGGTGTTTTCCGAACCCAAGGCAGATTAAGCCTTGTCCCTTTGTAGGTGGTTCCTTTGTTCTTGGGCAGCTTCAGATTTCCTTTTTAGTTTCTGCTTCATAGAATTATAAAGTGAATCACAGGAAAAGAGGCTCAGAAAGGAAATCCACAGCCCCACGACATCCTACTCCTCTCTGCGCATGCACACACATGCACACAGAAACACGCACACACTTCAGGGCGACAGTGCTACTCTCTGCGCCCAAGGCATCTGGGAAGGTCCCCCGCTGGTGTCAAGCAACTGCAATTATAATTAGTCCTCATCCCACATTCCCTTGCCACTCCTGCACCCCCGGCAGCCTCCTTCCAGGTTATCGCTGGGAAAAATCAGCTAAACATTTAGAAATATAAAAGTCCTAGGTGCTTGAATGTGAAGTTCGTCCTTTGTTCAGTGGACCGATCTGGGACTTCCTACAACTGCCTGTGGGTAGCTCTACTTCCTCTACCCAACACCCCAAAAAGTCAAGTTCCCTGCTTCTCCCCACCCACTGCTAAGGGATTAGGAATGTATCCAGAATTCACCTTTAACCTGTTTGTCATGTCATAGTAGGCCAGAATTAACATAGTACCTAAAAGCTGCCTATGTGTGAGGCTCCCAGGCTAGACAAACTTGGAAAAAAACCCATTCTACAAACAGAAATGTAAATCCTCCAAGTGAAAGTGGGTAAAAAAGAGACTTTCTGTCCTTACTTAACTGTTTACCCCTATCTGCTTGCTTCTTTCTCCAAAGCAGGCTACAAGCAGTTCCTTTGCAATTACCTTTAACCTTAACTGGATACAGCTATCTGCCTGCTTCTCTCTCCAAAGCAGGCTCCACACGCTTCATTAGCATTTTCACTGATCACCTTTACCATTGATATGCAAAAGCCAGCCAACTGCTCTCAGCTCCAAAAACTGCAGAAAAGAAAAACTTTAAAACACAGTTTAAACTTTCCACTCGTGGGTCCTTACCACCATCCCCAGCCTTCTCAACCAAAATACCAAACCAATGTAAGACTATCAGTGCAGTGCAGACTAATTTATTTCTAACAAAGTGATTTCTAATTATCCTAATAATTACAAAAGAAACATGTAAGACTCAGAATACTTCAACATTGTCCAAAACCTTTCTCAGCATTGTCCAAAGTCCTTTCCCAGATTGCCCC
>PVHY01011581.1:0-47462 GCA_004024945.1 Uropsilus gracilis
TTTCTTTCTTTCTTTCTTTCTTTCTTTCTTTCTTTCTTTCTTTCTTTCTTTCTTTCTTTCTTTCTTTCTTTCTTTCTTCCTTTCTTTCAAAATACTAAACTCTATAAAATAATCATCTGGACCAATAGCAAACTGATATCCTCCACTGCCTCACAAAGAGTGGTGAAACTTTTCTCACCAGTTTTCTTGTTTATGCGTTGTACTTATGTATAAGTTTTTGATTGCAGCTTGTTTTAAATGGAGGGAAGCCAATGAGTGCTTTTGTTGTTTCAGCTGAAGATCATTATCCCTGATTTATACTGGGGTAGAAAGATCAACTTCTGTTCTTTTTCTTCAGTGAATCTGAACATGGAACATGTCACTTTCTCCTACACATTTCACCTCCTTGACACCCATCTCCCACTCTCCTACCCTCACCTCACACTCAGGCCACAAAAAAAAAAAAGAGCGGGAATGTAGGGGAGAGGAAAGGGAGAGAGGGAAAAAAAGAGAGAAGAAGGAAAGAAAAATCCTAGGGGGAAGGACTCAACTCACTGCTGTGGAGAGAGGAGACTCATTTTGCTTAATCTTTTCCAACTGGGTTAGGTAGACTTATTATAGCATCATTTTACCAAATACCATTTTCAGTTCTTGGAGGAATATATTAAAGAATTTGAATTTGCTTTTGGGTCACTGTTATCCAAATTCAGGGTAACACAAATATCATCTACATTTGGGTTAAATCATGTAGTTGAGGGCTTGTGGGGGTATGTTCATTTGCCCATCATTGTCTACACTATTCTTTTTTTTAAATAATATATATTTTTATTGAATAAGTTTTGCCTTTTTTACATTTGCCTTTTGGGTGTTCCTCCCCCATCCCAAGCCCCTGGTTTCTCCATCTCTTCTTTCACTGCCATTTATTGTTTAATTTTTAGTCCCTTGGGTTCTTCTTTTTCTTTCCTGTAGCAATGTCCTTTTGTCTGGTGTGGATGTGGTTTCCTGGGACACAGTGGCCTGTGCTTAGTTTTCCAAGTATCTTTTTGCTGCTGGTCACCAGTTCACACATGATTGTGTTCTTTCAGTGCCTCCTCCTTTTTTCTGGTCGGCTGCTCCGGCCCATCTTCTGTCGTATTTTGCTCCTTCTTTGTTTTGTAGTTCTGGTTGCTGGCATTGGAAGCATTTCTCCGGGCCAAAGTTTGTGCACCCATTTTTTTTTTATCGAGATAGGCCCTGGCAGATGGTTGGTCCGGTTTGTTGTGGGGCCACTGCCCATCTCTGTGGCTTTCCTTACCCCCTAAAGTGGGAGGGTCCATTGATCATGCTGAAGGCATCTCTGAACTGGAAATTCCATTCCCATCGTTGTAGATCACAGTGGTTGTGTTTCTGAGGTAGTTTGTCTCTATAATCAGTCTTATAGTCCTGTGTCCCATGGATCTGACATGTTCATTGTTCATTGTTCATTTTGTTTTTCACCTCTGTATTCGTGTGCAGCTGCTCTTGAATCACTGTTAGTTGCTTCTGGTGAGGGGTGACTGGATTTGGAGAAGACCAGAGGGAATGACCCCTACCACCCACTATTCCCCTCCCCCCCCCAGCCCGAGCATGGAGGGAGGAGCTCAGTGCAGGGCAGCATGGTGAACAGGGCGTGTGGGTGGGGCTACCCCCCACCTTCCCCCCCCCACCCCCCACTACCTCTGGTGCGGTGACCAGGGGCCACCCCCAGCCACTCCCCACTGCCCTGGCAGGCAGCAGGGCCCCCCCCTACCTTGCACTCCCCGAACCATGAAAGGAGAATGGCAGGTTGGATGGCTGGGAACTCAGTGCCCAGCAGCATGGCTGAACTGGGCATGTGGGTGGGGCTCTATCTACACTATTCTTAATAGACTTTGATGATTGACGTTGTCACACTGGTATCTCCATAAGCATCTCTTTGAATTTTTAATAGAGAAAGTTTTCAAGCATATGGGCTCCACTGACTCCTGGTTTGGAAATTATGTTTTTTAAAGTATGAAAAATATTCTATATGAATATATGTCCAAATGGTAGGGAGAGGGAGAAATTGCCGCCTCAATTTGCAGAGGTGATAAAGATCACATTGCCCCTCTATGCTCTTCAGGCATGAGAGAACCCTTTATGTGATGTCCTACTGAAGGCATAGTTATGCCTAATAAATCCTCCCTAGATTTTCTCCTCATTTTTTCCTTTTGGTAGTTGTAACTTTCATGATATTGATTGAGCCCAGCATGGATGGTCAAATATCATGATTATAACCATGGCTATAAAAAAGCATTAAGAAAACTGACAGACTGACAGTCTTTAATGTTTAAGTTACCACTGGTTTTTGTGTGTGTGTATTGGGAAAAATGGCAAGTTTTAAAAATGCTACTTGTGTTGTTCACTAATATTTGGTTTATCCAGAACTAATGGGAGTTCTGTAGTTGAGGGTCTGAAAATCCTGTTTAAATAACCATTGCATTTGATCTTTGATAATTACATTTGTTGTTTCTGACCTTATAGGTAGATGAACCATGAAGTCCAACTTCCAGATGTTGCTTTCTTCCTTAAAACCTAAATTACATAGACTTCCCTGAGGGCATTGAATGCTCTGAGTGTTTCAGTACGATGCTTTCCTTGTGTTTTTGGACAGGTTGTTAGTTATTTTAATAAAGAAGACTTTGAGAAAAGTGGTTCATAAATTCTTTTTTTTAACTTTTTGTATTGTCATTTCCTAGGCTGCTGGAGGAAGTATCTCACACCAGGTTAGCTTCTCCTACTTCAATGCGTTTAACTCCTTACTGAATAACATGGAGCTTGTTCGTAAGATATATAGCACTCTAGCTGGCACAAGGAAAGATGTTGAAGTCACAAAGGGTAAGATGTTACAAAAATTATATATATGTCTATATATATTGCTTTGAATCTCAACATTTTTACTTTTCTTCATCTAGAGTATTAAGTTTACCACTCTAAAGCCAAATCTAGAAAGTATCTTACTATATATAGGTATAGGCTTCACTTGAGGCATCATGGCCTCCAAAAAGTTCAGGTGGATTTAATGAAATGCTGAGATCATGAATGGAGAAGTGGCTTTGACAGTTTTGAAAAAACCTTGGCCCAGTCTGTCAAACAGGTTGGTGGCACTCTGGCAGCAGCTTGTCTGTACTAAGAAGGGGTTGCCATGGAAAGATGGGTAATCTACTCCTTTAGCTGAAGTGTGATAGAATGCTTTAGATGACCAGAGAATAGCCAGTTCTTTTATCTTGTAACTCTGGAGATCAAAGTGAATAAAGAAAATAAGAGTGAATTTTAAAGAGATTGTTTAATCTTTGAAGTTAATTTTTATGTTACTGCTGTTTTTTATTATCTAAAGATTTTGTTTTTCCAGCTTTCAGAAATTCATCATTATTATTCAGTAGAACTTTAAAATAATATTAAAATGCCCTTAGTTTTTAGATTCTGCTTGACTAAAAGAGAAGATTGTTGTATATTAAGAATCTTTTAAGATTTACAAATATTCTCTTTCTCTTACAGAGGAATTTGCCCAGAGTGCCATACGCTATGGACAAGTTACCCCACTAGAAATTGATATTCTGTACCAGCTTGCAGACTTATATAATGCTACAGGGTAACTATTCTAGTAATTCTTCATGATATCTATTACAGAACAGTTCTTTTAATGTATGAAGCAGTGATGTGCTTTCAGTCTTTGTCATCAGTAGTTTTTCCCATACATAAATTCCAAGAAATAGACAGGCAGATATGTAAAACAAGGAGGAAAACCCAGAGGGAATCAATCTGAAAGGGAGGTGATGGAGGAGGAAGGGAAAGTAGGAAAGCACAGGATGGGAAAGATAAAAGTATAAGAAAAAGGGAGAGAAGGCATGGAAGGAGAAAATTAAAACAAGGGGTTGAACTCTGGGCATACTGGCGCGTGCTTGTAAGTGACAGCTTATGGAGTCTCAGTGGGGTCTGGGGATCACTGTTTCAGTCCCACCCCAGGCAGCACAGCGAGACCTAGTCCCCAAAAAACTAGGTGTGGTGGCGTGCGCCTGTAATCCCAGCTGCCTGGGAAGCTGAGGCTGGGGATTTCTTGAGTCCGTGGTACCACAGGTAACATGAGCCTGTGGTTCTACTGGCAAAAATAGCAAAACCTAGTTTCAAAAAAAAAAGGGGGGATTGAGATTCATGAGAGAGGGAAATAGGAAAAGGGGGAAAAATGAGAGAGAAGGGGGATAGAAATAATAAGTAAAAATTCAAACACAGTTGTGTGGAAGTGATACATATTTTTAAAGATTTGTGGATATTTGCTTAAATTTATAAAATAAGCCAGCACCCTGGTTTATTATGAATCATTGTTTTACTAAGCATATAAACCATTTTGTGTTGGAAAGTATCATTTTCTTGAAAAAAGCCTGTGACCTTATCATCATAGTATAGTCACAGACAAACTCAGATATTTTATGGCTCTATTTTATAGCTTAAGCAACCAAAATATGTATTGGATATTTAATTTGTAAAGGTTTATGCAAATTCAAAAGAAAAACTGTTATCTGTAAGTACCTAACAGGGACCTGTGGGATAGGGGACTTATGATTTATTAAGTGATCAGATTTTTTTAGTGTATCTAGTAGTTTTTGAATACAGGAATATCTGAACAATTAATTTTAACCCTAAGCTGAGAACTAATAGAAGTTGAATATGTATGGGTAATTTATTTTCTTCATGCTAGTGACTTTTGTTTCAATTTGCATTTTTTTATGTTTATTGAGAAAATGGTGATTTACAGTATTGTATGTTTTATATAATGAATTGTTGAGCTGGAGCTAATATTAAGCATACAAGTCTGTTGTATGCTTACAGCATAACATACATAACAGGCCATGTCTTATTCTTCTAGAATTTACATTTTTAGAAAGATTTTGATAATCAGTGCCTGCAAATGTTTCTTTTCAAAACTGGATCTGAAGTAAGCTGCTTGCTGGTTCATAGAATGTATTTATTTTTAAGTAAAGTTTTTTGGAAAGAGTAATAAGTTCACATTGTTCAAAACTCAGAGTTTAAGAGTATAAATACCTCCTGCTCACACTTGTGACTTACTTATTTTTCTTGTGACTTTTTGAAAGAGACAACCAATATTTTCAGTTTTGCATTTATCCTTTGGGTACATTAAATATGTCTTCTAAAAGAATAAATTTAGTTGTATGAACTATCAAAATCTGTACTTTCTTTTTAGCAAGAATGATTCCTACATTTGGAATATCTACAACTGAAATCTTATTTTTTGTATTCTGTATTTTTCAGGAGTCTTATTTTTTGTTGTGGCAAATAGGATCTAAAGATTATTTTTCTCACTGAAATGATGTGTGCGAATAAAAATTTTTTCTTTTAAACCATAGTTCTCATACTTTCTCATTTTTTCTGAAAAAAGATGATCTGGTATGAAGAGTTTGTTAGCATCTAACACTTCTTTCTTTCCCATATTTTTGCCTGAAGGCGTTTGACATTGGCAGATATTGAGAGAATAGCTCCATTGGCTGAGGGGGCCTTACCTTACAACTTGGCAGAACTTCAGAGGCAGGTAGGAGGAGTCTCATAAAAAGAATCACTTTCAAAAATTCTGAAATTGTATGTCTATAACAGCAAAAAGCTTCTGAATTTTATGAAAATTTGAAACTACTTTTCAGAAATAGATTTTACTTGGCTCAAAAGCTACTTTTATGGAACAAATGTTACATCTACCCTCACAGAGTACTTTTTGGGGTAAATAAGTTTATGGTTTTGTTTGTTTTTTCCATTTAATTTACTAAGAAGAGCAAACATACTTGACTTTTTTCTTCCTAGAATTAGTCATCTTTTCCTTTCATTTGTCTAGTCACATTTAAGTTCTCTTTGAACCATTAAATTGATGTTTATAGGGTTTTTAAAGTACAGAATAGTCCTGTAATGAAATCAGATTTTTTCACTGAGGCTGTATCTTAATGGTTGAGACAATAAAAAGGAAAAACTAATTAATGAATCAGAAAGAAAACCTCAACTATTATTATATTTTGATTAATTTTGTTTTATTATTATAGATGATAAAAAAAATAGCTTCAGAGTCCTGTAAAGTTAATGCAATCCCATTTTTTATTTCAAAATAGTACCTCAGTAGGAAGATAAATCTCATGACCTTACCTTGAAAAGTAAAATGGTACACTTTTTTAAAAAAAAATTCTTGTTTCTCATTGAAATCTGTTTTCTTAGCACTTGGAAGAAACTTCAGTTATAACACATGGTCACATGACACTGTGTGTGATAGGCTGAGGGTTAGGAGGGCTAGTCCTTGTCTTCCTTATATTTTTCTGCTCTAATAGGTATGAGACCTGTGTCTTTCATGATTCTTTAGGAGAATCATGATGCCATTTAAGGCTACTTGACATGGAGAAGACATAAATATTGCGGCCAAGGGCATGGGAGACGGAGGAAATGTGTTGACTGGGCCTGCTACTGAAGGGGCCCAGTTTTACTTTTACTTTACTGCTGCCATGTTGGTGAACAACCAGACATACTATTGAAAAGCCATGACATGTAAGCATGGTTCACTTTGGGAAGTTTTGGTAGGAAATCTCTCTTCTAATTGCTCTCCAAGGAATGACAATTCTCCATCTAAGACAAATTACGATTTCCAATTCTGCTTTATGTAATAAATAAGAACTTTCATAGTCAAGTTGAAGTAAATAAAAAATGGAAAATATTGTTTTTATATCTAGATATTATGTTATACTTTTTTTCACTTGGTGTGCAATAAAGTATCCTGCAGATTAAAATATATTAACTCATTACAATTTAGCTTCTTTAGTACCAAAAAATGTATCTGCTGCCATTAAACTTTATTTCCATCAAAATAGTTCTCTATTAAAAATAGATGGATTTATTCTAATCATTTGGTTTTTAATAAATTTAATAAAATTGTTAAAAACTTAGACATTCAGATATTTAGTGATCTCTTACTGAATTTAATTTCATAGCTTGTAGCATATACTTATAAAAATTTATTCTAGAAGTTTGAAGAATTATATTTTAAAGGGAACGATTTTACAGTATTACATATTTACTGATGGAACTTTCTCTGGGACTATCCTTAATATTTGTAAGTAGGAAATATTTCATTTAATCTAAAAAATGTGATTTAAAACCCCCAATTTATTTCCTCTTTTATTTAGTTTTTCTGCTGCCCTTGCTTTCATTTCACTTGCTCCTCTTATTCCTAGTGATTTTATCAAGGATCATATGTGAAAATTAGTTTTTGTAATCTTTGGTGATCTAGGTATTCAGTATTCCTTACGTTTCTTAGTTCTTAGGAAGATGATATAATTCTGGTACTAGTGTAATTCTTCTTACACAAATTAGAAGATAATTTGCCTGATCCTGTGGCTGTGTTGATGATTTTGTGGGTGGTATGGCCTCAAGGGTCATGTCAGATACTTAGGAAGGGGCAGTCATTAAAAAACACCACTTTCTTCTCTCCCTGGGTCTCTGATTGGCATCCAGAGTGTGGTGGAGTGCCCTGTCTGCCTTTCTCCTAACCAGTAGGGTAGCACTGGGATCTGGAATCTTCAGAAGTAGGCAGAAATACTGGGTATTCTTGCACTCTCCCCAAAGGAGAAACTTGCTTTGTTCTCTTCTTGCATATTAGATTGAGTAGTCTAATTGTTGATGGTTAGGTATAGAGAAATAAGTGTAAAGATTTAAAATATTTCTTTTGGGGGGGTATAAATTTTTATTAAAACAATGCCTGAGAAAGTTTGAAAGATTCAATTGAAGTCATAAGTAATTTTCAGAATTTCATAGAAAAAGATGTATGAAGATTATTTAATGAAAATTTAAATTAATGTCTCTAGCTATGTTTATTATAAAATCTGACCTTGAATATGTGTAAAGATCAGGTACAAGTTTTTGTGAGCTTCAGTTTCCATTTTAGTAAAGTGAGTGCCTTTAAATATTTCCAAGAATCCACAGAGCTTCTGCAGTCTATAAAAAGTGTGAATAAAAATAGATTTTTCTTTATTTATTTTCAGAATTCCAAGTGTATCCTCCTTTTTTTTTCATGTAGCATTAAGAACTTTGTAAGAAATACAGACTTTAGGACACAAGTAGAATCATACAAAAAATATATTTAAGTTCTTACAATAGTCAACACAATCCTGCTATTTTCAGTGTAGAAAAATCTTTTTATCAGTTAACATAATCAAATTTAGGAGGTAATCTAAGGGGACCATATAAACTATAATTTGGGGAACTTCATATTTAAAATTCTCTAGACCACAGCCGGGGACAGTGGTGTGTGCCTGTAAGCTTTAGCCTATGAAGCAGCTGGGGCTGGGGATCACGGTTCGAGTCCTGCTCGAGGCAACGTAACAGACCTAGTCCCAAAAAACAGCTGGGCATGGTAGCACACGCCTGTAATCTCAGCTACTTGGGAAGCTGAGTCTGGGGATTGCTTGAGTCTATGGTACCCCGGGCAACATGAGCCTGCGGTTCCATGGGCAAAAATAGCGAGACCTAGTCTCAAGTAAATAAACAAACAAACAAACAAATAAATAAATTCTCTAGACCACAAATAAATAAATAAATAAATAAATAAATAAATAAATAAATAAATTCTCTGGACCACAGAATTATAGTAATGTAATTGTAACTATTTACATGTTATTTCCAGAAGATACCTTTGATGCTCTTATGAATTTTCCTGATTTACTAAACTAAGATCACATAATTGTTTACATTTTGTATATAAAACCTCCCCTTGTAGAAACCTACTTGAAACTTAAAAATGAAATATGAAGGATGTTGTGTTTTGTTTGTTTTATTGTCATCTTAACGTATGAATAAGTTGTAATGAAAACACATGTGCGTCATACTGCATTTATGAGTTCAGAAACAGAAATTATGGGAGACAGAGGTTAACAACTTGGGTACTCATTGCTCCAGCAAGCGGCTGCTCCACCCTGCAGGCACTAGGCTCCTTCTACTTGCTTTCGGTGGCAGGAGGGGCCTAGGTGCTGGCTTGGGAAGCTCCAGCCAGTTTGGCCTGTAGGGGCCACACGTACCTTGATCAGCACGTGCCTGCAGCTGCCAACCAGCCTCCGGAGCACCCATGGAGCACCCTCTGCCATCAAGCTGGCTGGTAAGAGGGTCTCAGGGCCTGGCCCGGGAGACCCTGACCATGGAGACCCTGACCAGACCAGTGTGGGCAAGATAAGATCCACTCAGGGTCAGGGAAAACGGAGGGGTGGGGGTGGGGGGATGGGGCGGGTCTTGCAGTTTCACTCTCACTCCACTTAGTCCTCAGGAGGAATGAGAAAAACAAACATTGCAAACAGCAATATTGAACGCCTGAGGGACCAGATAAGGATCCTGCCAATACAACTGGGCAGGACGCAGAAGGACTGTCATAGAACATAATGGACTGGAGAGACAACCATGGTGTCTCTCCCGTGAAGACCTATCACAGAAATGCACCTCATCAGGAATGGATGAAGCAAGACCCATTTTGGGATATGTCACCCAAGAAAACAAGGAGCCCCTCCACATACTGTGGGAGAGGAAGCCCACAAAGTTGGAGAACTGGCTCCACAACAAATCTGCCAAGGAAGAGAGTGGAGACCATCCACAAAGGTCGTTGGTGGATGCCTACCCTCTCTGAGAAATGTCATTACAGAAAACAACTGGGAACAAGGTCCTCCAAGCCAGAAGGCAGAGCTATGGGGTGAAGAGGTGACAGATGTACAGGGAGAATGGACTGGAACGGGCAGCCAGCAATGAGTAGACATTGTTAAAACTCAAAGGAGCACGGACAGGCTGCCCAATACAAAGCTAAGACTACAGTCTTTCACGCACAGAATACCGTGTACCAGGAACACAGTGCCTCACCTGTCAAATAGACACAACCACAGAAAAGGCAGAGAGACCTATGGACTGAACATGAATCATCAAACGAGAGAGGAGTCTGAGTGAATGAACGAGCCATTGTGGGGGGGCAGGCCTCCAAGCAACCATTTATCTATGTAAGAAATTTAAAACAAAAATGAATAATAAAAAAATAAAAAATCATAAAAAAAAAAGAACCTGGGCACTAATTTTATAACATCCTTCCATTGTTTCTTCCTTTTTTAAGTGGAGATAGTATCCACTGATTGGGTTATTATTACAAATGCATGTGATAATGCACTTCCCATAAGCCTGCACTTAGTGTGAATGCAATATCTGTTAACTGATATTATAGTTGTGGTTGTTGCTGTTGTTGAATATGAGAAACCTATCTGAGCAAATTCCAAGATGGGTTCAAGTATATATATTATATAACTTAATCCACCCTTACCTCAGTGGAAGAACATGGGAAGTGAGGAAGAATTGTCTTTACATTTTCTTCTTTATTGCGTTAAGTGTTTTACTTAATTTTTTTTTGTGCTAACTGAAATTCTCAGTTACATTTATAAAAAAAATCCAATTGATAGGTGTTCGTATAGATTAAAAAAAAAATCCCTACACCACAGGATACACAAAATCTGTCCCAGTTGGAATGCTCTAAATGTGAAAGAAGCTTAAAGGACATAAAATAGAGATTATATTCATGGTCAAAAGATAAGCAAATTTTTCATAAACAGGTACAAAAGAACTTGTCATAAAGAGAGGTTAATAACTTCATTAAATTTAAGAACTTTTATTTATCAAAATATCACTCAAAGGTGAAAATACAAGTTACACAAAGGGGAAAGCTATTTTATAACAAGGAATTGGTATCCACAGTATAAAAAAGTTCTGCAGATTCCTAGCAAAAGACAGACATTCCATTAGAAAAATAGGCAAAAGACCTGAACAGAAGCCTTGTAGAAGTGGTGCATTGTGCCAGGCATGGTGGCGCATGCCTGTAAGCAGCAGCTTAGGAAACCGTGACTGGGGCCAGGGATCGTGGTTCGAGTCCCACCGGGGGGCCATAGTGAGACCTAGTCCCCCCAAAAAATAACTGAGTGTGGTGGCACACGCCTGTAATCCCAGCTACCTGGGAAACTGAGGCTGGGGATTGCTTGAGTCTGTGGTTCCCCGGGCAACGTGAGCCTGTGATTCCACAGGCAAAAATAGCAAGACCTAGTCTCAAAAAAACAAAACAAAACAAAAGAAGTGCATTGCGGCAGGCATGCGCCTGTAATAACAGCTACTGAGGCTAGGAATCACTTGAGTCCAGGGGTTCCAGACTACCCCAGGCAACATAGCAAGATCTAGTCTAAAAAAAATAGCCAGGTGTGGTGACACACACCTTTAATCTCAGCTACCTGGGAGGCTGAGGCTAGGGATCACTTAGGTCCACGGGTTCGGGACTACAGCGGGCAACATAGCAAAACCTAGTCTCTTAAAAAAAAAGAAAAAAAGATTTAAAAAGACAAGTAGAACAGTATATCCAAATGTTAGAAAACCACACAAAGAAGAAAGTTTAATATTGTTAGTAAACAGAGTAAATGCGCTTTCAAGCAATAATTTAGTGGTGTTTTATACTATGCAGAATGATTAAAATTATAATACTAGCATGTGCTATCAGGGCACGGTGGTAAGCGTCTCAAAAAACAAACAAAAAACAATAGCATGTATTAATCAGGAGGTAAAAGGATGTTATCTGTTGTGAACTACTGGTGTCAGTATTTGGGAACAACCTACTGTTGAAGAGACAGCCTGTAGAACCGAACAACTCCGCTCCTGAATGTAGTCCCTAATAAGAATAATTGCGTTTGTTGATTAAAAGATACTTAAGAAAGCATATAGAAGCATATTTGCAATAAGAAATTTCCCAGTATTCATTAATAGTAAAATGGATAAATATGTGTGGTATAGAGATGACCATAGAACTAGAAATAGAAATTTTCATTTGGAAAAATAGTTAAATATAAGGAGGTAGACTGCAGAGAAGAGGATGTGTCAGTTTGGGAGCATGAAGCACTATGGAGGTTAAAACCAGGTTAAAGAAAAGTTTTTGGCCCTATTTGAGAATGGGTGAACAAACTATGTTCTTTAATAAGCATTACATCATTGTTTTTAAACTGTATGGATGAATGTCTATGATGAACTTGCTTGGGTATATATGTACTTTAAAAAAAAGATTTGTTTCTATGAGAAATTGTATTCAGTCTTCAGATTACTCACACAAAAAAATTTTGGAATATAAGTTGGACTGGGTTCTTATTATTTGAATGATTTTCTCTCTGTTTCATAATAGTGTTTGTTAGATGAGACTTTGTCTGTTCTGTGTATTTTACATTCCCATGGATTTTCTTTGAACTTTGGTTTCATGAGTAAAGAGCATTACAAGCCACTTACTAGTTCATTTGGGGGGGGGGCAGGCTTTCTACCTCTGTCACCTGTGATAGTTTTACCATAAATGGAACTCTGTTCTTAAAAGTGAGAAAGTTTGGTGTATATATATATATATATATATATATATATATACACACACACACATATATATGTATATACATATATATGTATATATATACACCAAACTTTCTCACTCATATATATATATATATATATATATATATATATATATCTCATTCATATATATATATAAAACTTTTTTTTTTTTTTTGAGACTAGGTCTTGCTGTTTTTGCCCGTGGAACCGCAGGCTCTCGTTGCCTGGGTTACCACAAACTCAAGCAACCCCCAGCCTCAGCTTCCCAGGTAGCTGGGATGACAGGTGCGCACCACCACGCCCAGCTACTTTTTTGGAAGTAGGTCATGCTACGGGCCCCAGGCGGCACTCGAACCGTGACCCCTAGCCCCGGCCGCTTCATAGGCTGAAGCTTCCAGGCATGAGCCACCATGCCCGTTCTTAGTTTATATATTTTTAACTTTATTTATTTATTAGCTACTTACCTTAGTCAAGTGACTAAAGTTAAAGACTTCTTGTGTCTTCATCACAATTTAATTTTCTCTCTCTTACTGAGAAAAAAAAAGTTGTTTCACAATTTGAAGAAATGTACATATATTTTTTTCTTTACCCTAACTCCTATACTGTCAAGGCTTTATATCAATAATATTGAATTCATAAAGAAACAAAACAAATTAAATAAAATGGAAATAAACTATTAGGTTTAAGAATAAATTATTGTTTACCAGGGGAGTGGGGGCAGGTAAATTAGATAAAAGGGCTTACATTTCCCAACTCAATGTTGTATATGTAGATATTGGTTAATAATGTTGCATAACTCAAACTTATATGTTATGTTTGTTCAATAAAAAGTAAAAGTAATTGAATCCAGTCATGTTAAATTTTTAGATATGATTTGTAGACATAAGGATTTTATTTTTCCTAGCCTTATTTTGTCGTGCTAGTCATACATTTTAGTTGTTATAATATTTAGCTTTTTTTTTTTTCTGTGCTCAATATAAAGATTTCTGTTCTTCCTTCTTGCACTTTCTCCATCAATAGTTTGCCATTTGGAAGAGGCAGGTCTCACTGCTTTTGCATGTTATATGAGGCAGCTATGATAGATTGCTTGACTTGCTAACTGACATGATCTTTCCTTATCTAATTCTCATTTATAGGATGAGGTACTTTTTAATTTTATTATTTTAATTTTCGAGTTACAGTTTTACTACTCTGTAAGACATGTGTCCCACTTACTCTACACCAAACTGCTTGTGCCAGTATTCTATCTGCTTCCATCCAAGATAGGGAGCATTTAACAACAAAAGCAAAAGCACTCTCTAGATGAAATCTCAAGTCATTTCCTATCTTACACATATGCTTAGGGAGCAGGTTAAAAAATCATTTAAGGCTCTCAACTCTTGTTTTGCTTTGAAAAACACTTAATTAATCTTGTTAAATATCACCTTCATGATCGTAATCATAACCTTAAGGGAAAGAGTGCCTTTTCCTTTGGCCCCATTTACTCACGGTAGGCGATCATCTTAGTGCTGAGTATTTTCTTTCAGGCTAAATGCTAAAAATTCAGTACACAGTCATTAATAGAGATGACAGCTACAGTAGCATTCTATTTATGAATATTCATGAAGTGAAATGTATAGCATTAATTACATTAATTTACATACCTGAATACAAGTGAACCATAAGTTAAAGTGATAGCTAAGCCAAAAAAAAAAAAAAAAAGCCTTGGGAACCACATATTGCATGTTTTGTTTTATAAATGCTATTTAATAAAGGTGGAGGGGGCATTTCTTTCAAAAGGCATGTTTTTAGCTAAGAATTAAAGCACAGTGTAATCCTTCAGTTTTCATAGGATTTTATAGGATTTATAAGCATTCTTTAAAGGCAAAGAGTATAAAGAAAATGTATGTGGTTGAACACAGGAGATACCTTTTATGTGAATACAGGAATTAGCGGTTACTTGATTCTTATGTAGGATCATGGTCTTTTTGTTTTGTGAATTTTAATTCAACATTTGAAAGGAGACATGATTGAAGGTAAACTCATAAGAATGAGGTTTATTGTCATTCAGTTTTGTGATTGAGAAACTCCAATTTCTGAAAAAAAATTTATATGCTTGTTTTTAGAAGTTAAAAACATGCTGTGTGTTTAATAACTAGCATAACCATATTGATTTTAAAAGATTTTTAAATCTAAACCAAAATGTCATGCTTTGAATTTATTCAGAATATGATTTTAAGCATCATCTTTACCTTGATGGTAAAGATTATGTTTATGTTGTCTTTGAAACAGTATCAGAGTTAGCTGGTTAATGTCACTGTGTTTAATCAACATTTTAAAAAAAGAGTCGGGCGCAGTGGCATGTACCTGTAATCCCAGCTACCTGGGAGGCTGAGGCTTGGAATTACTTGAGTTTGTGGGTTCCAGACAACTGCGGGCAACATAGCTAGACCTAGTCTCTAAAAAAAAAACAAAACAAAACAGAAAAACCAAAACAGCTAACTGAAGTATAGCCAGTTATTATAATACTTTAATAAATAAAATAACCAAAATGTTCCCATAGTAATAAATGAAACAAAATTAAAAATCCATTTTATTTCATTTCAGTCTTTTATAATGTTATCTGTGTTTAAAATGTATATTGTGTAATTTTACTATAGGTATTACTTACATTTTTTGATTATATAATTATAGTAGACTGTGCATATAATTTGTAAGGGAATTGGATACTGTGCTTAGATATTTAAAATCTTTGCCTGGAGTGTCCAGTCATAAATAATCCTGGAGATTATTGACTTAAGGAATCATGGGGACTATAGTGAAGAGACCAGGACTGTTTGCTTGTTCTTCCTTTCACAATTAGACCTTTATAATGTCACCTGTCCTATTCGTGGTACAATCATCTTACCTTCTATCTACAATGGACTGATTGACCAAATAATAGAGTACAGTCTCATTGTTTGTCACATTGCCAAGTCAACCTTCTTGTAATGGTCTCACAAGGGAGTTTATTTGTGGAAGACTGAAAACATATCAGATACTGAGGCTGTATGAGGTCCCAGATCCTGAATGCTTGATAAAGTACTTTTATCTTTGGGAAACAGCAGAGCTGTCTAATCAGTCTATACTATTACTAATAAACTGAACAATAAGTAGTTATTCTTTTGGATAGCATATTATTTTTTTGCTATTCTGTGAATGAATCAAAATTAGACTTACACTTAGGGTTTTGTTGAAATATCCTTTATTTTCCTATTTAAATGTCAAATAAAACTATCTCAAACTACTAATGATTGTTTAATTAGAACATAAGTTAAAAATAATGACTGACTACAGTTGCATAGGGTAACCTGATAGAAAAAATATATTCCCTACAAGGTCATGAATAAGTTCTACTATGTGTCATTTTCTACTTTTTAAATGATTGTTTTCCCCACGTGTTAATTATCACTATGGATGTAATAAATTTATGCTTTTACCTTATTGGTAATAATAAAATTGGAATGTTGGGATAGAGATTCATAAAATATATAGTGATATTATTTGAAGTAATGGTCCTTTTATTAAGTCACAGTACTATGAGAAGCATCGTGAACTTTAAAAAAGATCTCTGTTTATAGAGATCACAATGAGCTATTTAGATATCAGAAGCTTTGATTAAAACATGAGTGGTGTTATGTAAATTTACAAAACAAGAAGACAGATAAAATCTTTCTGTATGTTACTTTCTAATTATTTGTGAATATTTGGCTTTTCCCTATTTAGCTTTTTTATTTGAGCTTTAAGGAGATTGTACAGATGAAAAGCAAATGAAAGTAGTTGTGTTTATTTTTTCTCTTTCTTTTAGATTTTATGATAAAGCTTATTCCTTTTCAGACTGTTTACATAGCATAACTGCTATTTTCATAATGAAAATATTAAAGAAAACTGATATACTAATGCAGACTTTTTCAGATCCTTTATTCTGTGGCATACCTAAGAAATAACATTCTGAATCACAAAAACTTTTTTTTATGCTTAATTATCATCGCAGATCGTATGTCAGCTATAAATGTAGCTAGGATGGATCATTCTAACTATAGAGCAGAAAGATTTGAAGTCTTTTAAACGTATGTATGGCTCTGGCCCTAGGGATTTATTTTTTAAAGTTCCTCAGATGTTTCCTTTGTGTAGGTAGAAGTGGGGAATGAAAATGCAGATCTAGGAGAGCAGGAGCTCGGTAGTGTGGGTCACAAATACTGTGATAGTGAGAACTTCAGAGGTTGAACTGCATAGCCAAAAGTAAGGAGGACAGTCTCAATCCCTTGACATGTATTATTAAAGTTTTTCACTTTAACCCCAAATGGAAGCTGTTAACTTTGTTTTACATATAATTCTAATAATTCTAGTTATTTCTGCAGCTCTAATAGATGAGAAGTGAGAAAAGCACGCTGGAATGCTAGTTAAAGAAATAATAGTTGTCAGACACAGGAAGATTGCATAAACAATCATATTAAATCTCATGCAGTACCTCACTGATACGTTGTGATCAGTATTCTCTGATTTAAAAATCAAGATAACTTGTACATTTTAGAAGGATTTTTAAATTTTTAAGTAAAAATAAAGAAGGGGGCAGAATTTTATACCTGAAATGTTTATTTTCCTGAAAGGTTAGCTTTTGTAGAATGATTGTTTATTCCCAAATAGTAACAGATAAATTTGAGGTGTTAATAGGCTTATAAAAAAGGAAGGGGGGGAAAGTGGGGGGGATGTTGCTGTATCTGTTTGGCTAGACGCAGTTTTTAAAAAGTAATAATAGACCTATCTACCTTATAATCTTAAAATAACAAAATTGTAGCATTTTTCTTTTGCTATATGCTATTCCAAAATTTCTTACATGTTTCTTCTTCTTCCCCACAGCAATCTCACGGTTTAGGCAGGCCTGTCTGGCTCCAGATTGCTGAGTCTGCTTACAGATTTACTCTGGGTTCCGTTGCTGGAGGTGAGTGACATGTCTATGTGCTGTCTCAAGTTTGTATCAGTGTAATATTATCTCACTAGACTTGGAGAGATCAGCGAAGGTGCAGTTCATTGTTCCCATGGGTCATGGCTGCAGGGCTTTCTGAAGTGTTCTTTATTTTTACCTGTGATCAGAGGACTTGTCATAGCACAGCCATGGCCCCTCTGGCTCCAGTCTGTCTTCAAGACAAAAACTGTAGTAATGTGAAATCTTGGATATAGTGCTGCACTCAACTTAATTATACTGGCTAAAGTGAATGTGAAGAAATGGAGAATAAAACTGTGTCTCTGAAACCGGGGGTCAGAGCATGTAGAAAATGAAGA
This sequence comes from Uropsilus gracilis, assembly GCA_004024945.1. Classification (NCBI taxonomy): domain Eukaryota; kingdom Metazoa; phylum Chordata; class Mammalia; order Eulipotyphla; family Talpidae; genus Uropsilus; species Uropsilus gracilis. The sequence continues at coordinate 17,725 of PVHY01011581.1, forward strand.
TTTGGGGTACAAATCCTAAACCTTATGAAATAAAACCACCTCTCAAAGTGATTTGCTTTTGCTTTTCTGCTTGTCATTGAAGAATATCTAAATGTGTTTCTGGCCAGAATCTGAGAGCCTTTTTTTTTCAATGCTCTCCATGGAAAATGTGTAGAATCTGAAGTTGTATTTTTGAGAAAAATCTAGCAGTTGTGATTGAAATATTTATGATTTTTTAAAACAAGCCTGAACTGATGAAACAGTTATTTTTTTCTTTTCAGTGTCAGCTTTAGTTCTAACTCATGTTATAAATTTTTAGTCTTAGAGTTTTAAGTCTTGGGTTTTTTTTTCCACCTTTAACCAAATAAATACTGTGCACAAAGGTGGGGTCATATTGAGATTTGGTTCTAAAATTATAGGTGTAACTAAGGTTAATTTACCTAGATGCCTTTTTAAACTACATTTTAAAATTATAGTCACATATGTGTACATCTAAAACCATTTAAGGAGTAGTGGATATAAACATTACAGTGTTTACATTACAGTGTAGGAAATATTTATAAAGGAAATATAAATATAAACATTACAGTGTAGGAAATATAAAGAAATACCCTATATAATAGTTTGATTTATAGAAAATTGACAATTGATTATGTAATGCTGGTGATGACTTGAAAATATACTGTTCTCTGAAACAGCTGTGTTTGTGTATCCCAATGTCACTGTTAAGCTGAGAGGGGGAAATAAGTCTTTTTTTTTTTTTTTGAGGCTAGATATATGTTTTTTTAACTTCTGTGAGGTGAGCTTCTTATAATTCTTTATTTTATTGTGCTCTATTTCAAACCTAAAGATTCTTCTTTTTGTAGCGGTGGGAGCCACTGCGGTATATCCTATAGATCTGGTCAAGACTCGCATGCAAAACCAACGTGGCACCGGCTCTGTTGTGGGGGAGTTGATGTACAAAAACAGCTTTGACTGTTTTAAGAAGGTTTTGCGTTATGAGGGCTTCTTTGGACTCTACCGGGGTGAGTAAGCAAATTTCAGCTGCTGAAAGTTAATGATTTTTATCTCACCAACAAAAGACTTTAATGCACCCATTTTCAAAATTGATATATAGCCTGCCTGTTCACCTAGGGTTGTTTCTCTCTTTTTATTTTCTTAATTATGCTTGCTTCCCTTTTAGCATTTTTTTGCTGGTAACTAGCAGTATTGGCTTTCAAACATGCTCTTCATTTCTTCTTCCTGCTACTTTTATTTCTTAGAATACAAATCCTGCATTTGTCCCAACATGGTTTTATGGTTACGGTGCTCTTACAAACTAAGGCACAGAGATGTTTGCAGGTAGAATACCAGGACTATAGCTAAGACAGAGCTTCCTTTCTCAAAGAATTAGAGAGGATACACCCCTTTCTGAAATATAGGCTAGGCTGCCACTTGAAGGTGAGTTTAGGAATATCAAATATTTGTCTTTTCCTAGAAGACTCTTTATATATATACATATATATATATATATATACATATATATATATATGTATGTATATATATATATATATACATATATATATGTATATATGTATATATATATATATATATATATATATATATATATATATATATATATATATATATATATATATATATATATATATATATATATATATATATATATATATATATATATATATATATATATACATCCTTTTTAGTGAGCCATCTAAAAAAAGAAAAAGAAAACCTTTGGATTCCAAGTCTCATTCTTACTCCTTTCCTTCCTAGGTTAGAGGCACCTAGTGAAAGCAAAGAGATTTTCTTTTGCAGGAAGTGTTACCACTGATTCTCGCCTGAGCACAGTGTTGTCGGCTTCAGAGACAGCAGCCCCATGTAGGATTCTCCCCACCCCCATGGGCTTTGTAGGAACTTGTCTCTTAGGAGGGAATGACTTTCATGTACATGTTTTCACATTAGAATTTAGGGTTTCCTTTTGGGAGGGAGATTAATTTTTTAATCCCTTTGGGCGCCACTTGGAATTCTTTGAAAATACTCTCTACATGCTTAAGTCCAGGACATTTCTGTAATTTACTGTGCTTGTTTGTTTGTGCTCACAGTTTCATTAATCTCTAGCTCATTCTGAACTCTCTTGAACTGTTTGGCTTAGAACTTCTCCCCAGGAAGGAAAGACTGGGCCTGAACAAAGCTTTATGTTCATGAACAGAGGAGGAAACACCTCTGGTTGGTATAATGTGCCATTCAAGTAAAAAATGTAGCTCTGATACATTTGAAGAATGGTGTCATGAGGATTTTCATTTTTGACATTTTATATATAGAATAAGAGAAAAATATCATTCAGAAATAAATCTAGTTTCAAATATCCTATTCCCGAGAATAAATTCAATTATGTAGATCTTCAGCCCCTGTAAATTTCAGCTGTGCAGCACATACTCCAGTTTCCAGATAGCAGATCTGTTTGTGAATGCCAGTTTTAAGCTGTATTATACCCTGCAAATCTAGATTTCATTAATAAGGAATCTGAGAATTAGTGGTGCTCAGGTTTTTCTTTTTCCCTTGATATCACCAATCTTTTTTGTTGTTGAATAATGACCCTTTACCCTCCTGAGTATACTTTTAAAGAAAATGCCCTAGATACATACTGGCATAGTTTAGCTTCTCAACGGATGGATACCAATGGATTTTATTAGAGCGATTTCATGTTAATAAAATGGGACTAATGTAGCAAGTTGGGGGTGGGGAATAACAGGGGAATTGTTAGTTTTATTCAGGATACGAACTGATAAAATCAGTTCTTTAAATGAGAGACTCTTGTATTAGGGTGAAGATTGTAGGAGTCCTGTATGTGAACACTATGATTATTGAGATTGTCATATATTACTTAGAACTGGCCCATTATTCTGTCAGATGATTGACAAAATTGTTGACAGATTAGCCTACATTTCTTTGCAGGCAATAATGATAAAATGACATAAGTCAGTACTTTATTAAAATTCCATGAGCCTTATTGAGGCAAGTTGTAAAACAAATACACATGCTGACATGATTGTATGGGAATTAGATTAAAAGTAATAGGACCTGATAATCATGAGTGTTAGAAAGTTAAGACTGCCATCTGCTGATTTATTCTTTGAATTGGTCTGCTACCCATTAAAGGTGTGTGTGGATTTGTGTTTGTCATTGATAATTCAGTTTGACTGACAGTAGCCTGTATGTACGATTACTTGCTGGCTCTCAACTCATAGAAAATCACTCAGCAGTATCCTCAAATTAGGCTTAGATCAGCAGTGGGCTTGCAAACATACACAGTTCCCCTTGCCCGGATGATTTAAAGGATATAAAATGTTTATTGTCAGCATCTTTAAAAAATGTATGCAAAAAATGTATGCTAACAATTTGGATAATCTGTGTGCTTTAGAAAGCTGAGTCCTATGAATATTTACGGATGTTGAATTGTTTATTTTTTCTTTTCTAGTTGCTGCCAACCTGGAAAATTTAACTTTCTATAAATAATGATTCCCTTTGTTTTATAGATGCTTTTGACATGTCTCAAGTTTGACATGTATTAGTAAATAAGAATACAATAGGCATGTGTTTTTGCTTGTAGAAGATATCTATTCAATCTTACTTAAAGCTGCATTTTTCTTTGCAGTTTTGGTTTCCTTTTACATAATGGAGTGCTGAGTTCTGGGGCTCTCTAAAGTGAAAATTATAGGCATTAAATTCTGTAATAACCTACCCACTGCATATTATTACATAGGTAGCATTATTTATGGCAAAAATCTCTGTCTACTTACTGTCATGCTTGTAGAGATTTTCCAAGTGTACAGCATTGGCTTCTCTGAAGTGTTGGTGTATGTTTGTGTGCTGGTTGTAAAGGAAGGAATTTTGTTGCTTAGCTCTTGGCAGTGTTCCAAGGGTAGAAAAAAACCCATGAATACCATTCCTTCCTCATGAACTTTTTTTGAAAGGTGTTGAATAACTAGGCTTTAAAGGAAGCATGGTTAAAAAAAAGAATTTTGTAGCCTCAGAAAGTATAGCTTTATATTTTACATAAATAGTTTTTATTCACATATGTAGTTTTTAGGACAATCTATTCTTATTCACCCTAAAAATGTGTGATAGGTAAATAATATGGGGAAAACCTTTCCTCATTGGGTCTGTGTATTCATGTCTATTGCTTCTATATTACTAATGATTTTCTCCATTTGCCTAGGTCTGATACCTCAACTTATAGGGGTTGCTCCAGAAAAGGCCATTAAACTGACTGTAAGTTTCTTTCTCATTGAAATTATGTCATTTGTTTAGATTATCATTAAACCAAAAGTTACAACTGATGCCATTGAGAATGGCACACTGTCAAGGCATTTGTAAAATTTTAAATTTATTTGTAAACATTTGATAATTTTTTAATTTTATTATGAAACAGTTTACTGACTTGGAAAACTATTCATATGCCAGTCTAAGAAAACTGTTACTATGCCAGTTGGGAATTCTGGTTGAGTAATATTATCTTTCTAATTAGGTTAACGATTTTGTCCGGGACAAATTCACCCAAAGAGATGGCTCCATTCCACTTTTTGCAGAAATCCTTGCTGGAGGTTGTGTAAGTAGTAATCCTGGATATTTCTGATGGCAAACATGTACCTATAATGCTTTTGCACATTACATATAATACATGAGTAACTTTTTCCATGAAATCAAGGGATTCTAAACAAATAGTTTCAGCAGTCATGCGGAATAGTTTTTAAATTTCATTGCATAATACAACTGGTTTTGAGAGGCAGTATTTTTGTCAAATTGATCTCTTAGCAGCTCCTGAAGTAGTCCGTACTTATTAAAGTTCTAATTTTGGTTCACGAATACTACAAGAAATAGAGTAGTGGATGGAGTTACCTTACTGGAATTTTAGAAGTATGAAATGACTGATTAGTTGAACCCTTATATTTTAAGTGTAGAACTGAAAAACCCATTGCTATATGATTATAATATTCCTTCTTTTGGCAAACAACCATAACTATATTGAAGATACTGACAATTTTGACTAAGATTCACATCATAGTTACTTAGAGTGCAAGTGAATAGGATATTCACTTTAGACCAATTCTAAAATCTAAGTTTGTAGCTGAACAAATTTTGTTTGTGATGTTTATTTCACATTTGGTAATACATGATTTGCTTGCAACTTAATTAGTCTATTTTGTCCCTGAAAACCTTAATAACTTCCAGTTGAGTTGGCTGACAGTCTTGGCTAAACCCTCCTCAGTTGCTTGTGGATCCTGAAGTGATGAGGTTAATGACCTTTGCAGCTTTTAATTCAGGAAAGATGCCCTGAGGGTCAGAAAGTGGGCCTGCTCTGAATTCTTCTTGATGAGATTTGTCAGCCTGACACATACCTGGGCCCTCACCTTTCTGCATCCAAAGTTCTTGTGGAAGAGATGACTTGGGTGCGGGGCGGGAGACAGAGACAGAGAGAGAGACAGGGAGAGAAAGAGAAAGAGATTGCCTGCCTGCCAGAGAGAAGAGAGAGAGAGACAGAGAGAAAGGGAGAAGGAGAGGGAGAGAAAAAGAGGGAGAGGGAGAGAGGGTGAGAGAGAGAGGGAGAGAGAGGGAGAGAGAGAGGGAGGAGGGAGAGAGAGGAAGAGAGGGAGAGAGAGAGAGGGAGAGAGAGATTGCCTGCCAACTCAAGCAGATTTTCAGGAAATAAACCTCTTTGACTGACTTTCTTTTTTCATGAACAAAAAATGCACATAGGATAGAACCTTTGTTTAGGCAGATCACCAAAAATGTACTTTTCTTCTCTTTCTTTACCCCGGTTAGATGTAGTTGTTTCTCTTGTGATGAGAAAAATTTTAAAAATCATTGTTTTGTTTCCCAGTGGTTTCTGTTTTGGTTTGGTTCCCTAACTAAATTTTGCTGTAGCACATGCATACATTTGCCAGAAATCTTCTAAGTCACACATTCTATTCCAGTTAGTTGATAATTTTATTATCATTTGTAATATCCAGAGGTTTTTAACCAATGAAATTGACCTATCCCCTTGTTTGACATGTGACCTAAGTGGTTAAACCATAACCAGACACTTGGTTCTTTTGTTTTCTCTAGATATGGACCCTGTTTCTAGGTTTGAACTTTAGGAATTATTGAAGTCTACGGTGCCTGGAGGGCTGTGCTGACACTAATTCTCTTCCTTAATCCTTATGCATTTTTGGAAGCTTTGATAGCTTGTCTAGCCTGGAAATTGACACCTTGAGAAATGGTCAGGTTGGTCACTAGGTAGGATGAATAGGTTTCTGCAGGTCTTCACTTTGAACATTTTTTGTGTTCTTCCTTCATTCATAGAAAAAAGAAAATGCAGTTACTGCATTTTGCCTAATTCAGTATCACTATAGTATAAACAATTGCTAAAGTGTAATATGGTACTTCTTCCAGAAGTCTGTATATTTCAACAGATAATAAATTCTTAAACAAAAAGGATGAGTCGCTATAGAATATCAGGCTCTGTGGAACATAGAAATACTGTCTTTACTGGATAGATTGTTTCTCAGTTTTTTGGACTATACTTATCTTTGGAACTCAGCTGTTTCCTGGAGACAACAGAAATGGGTTCTGTTTTCTGATCCTACCAAAGACTCTGCCTTTTGATTGGTGAGTATAGGTCATTTACATTAAGGGTAATTCTTGATGTATGAGAACTTGTCTTTAGTTTTTTGTTCTATTTATTTCCTCGCTCATCTTTGTTTTTTGTTGACTTTATTCTCTTTGATTTAAATAGGAGTACTCCTTTCAACGTTTCTTGTAGTGGAGTTCTAGTGTTGGCAAACCCTTTCAGCTTCTGTTTGTCTGGAAGGTCTTTATTTTTCCCACATATCTAAAGGAGAGTTTTGCAAAACGTAGTATTCTTGGCTGGCAGTTTTATCTTTGAGTATTTTGAATGTGTCATTTTATTCTCTAATGGCCTCTAGAGTTTCTGCTGAGAAGTTGGATAAATGCCTATGGAAGTCCCTTTCTAAGTTGCCTGCTTTTTTTCCCTAGTACCCTTCACCCATAGAGGTATACCCATATAGTTGGAAGATTTGTTAATCCTGGGAACCAAGAGCTATAACTAGCTTTGGAAGATTTGTTAATCCTGGGAACCAAGAACTATAACTAGCTAACTCACTATGCTGTGTTTACCTCAGCAAGGTGAGTTTGCACATCTCTGATAAGTTATTTAGCAAATTGTTTCCCTAATTCCTGTTCCAGGAATCAGTATGGTTCTGAGGCTTGCATATTTATGTGAATATACATAAGGCTTGCTTACATATGTACATAAGTTCAAAGTTCTTATTTGTGTCAAAAGTGCCTTAAGATGGTTTGCAGGGATTTTGCTCTTACCTCCAGCTGGGATTATGCATAGTAGTGTCTATTCACATTCTGATACCCTGGCATCATTCATCAATGATGAATTTGCAATTTAGTCCTTCTAAATTCTCACAATCATAGGCTATTTTAAAAGAAACATAACATTTTTCTGTTGCTTTATAAAATAATCTGAGAATGTTTGGTTAATGGTGTGTGAGACAGAGCCACTGCCTCTTAAATCAGTACTAATTCTGTAACTTTTCATTAGTTTGGTTATTTTTAATGCACATGTTGTACACATGTGTTCAAGGAGTTGATGTGGCCCTAAGTGGAAGTTAGAGTTTCATCACTCTCTATAGCAATTCCCTGAATTGTTCAGGTTGAACATTTTGTGGTTGGAGGGAAATAGTTCCAAATGATGGGAGACCACAGATCAAAGGAGGAAGAAAACAGGGACTTGGCACAAGTCTCTTTGTGCACTCTGCCCCTGGGGTAGGATTTTGAGGGCAGGAGGTTGAGCAGGCCTAATCTTGTGTGCAACCCTTTGGCCTCAGGCACACTCAATGTCACATCCTTTTTCCCCTGGCTTTTATTGTCAGCCTTACTTTGTTTATTCTCAATAAAAAAATGTATGTGTGACTCAAAATAAAACGTTTTTTCTATTTCTGTTACATATGGTAGCCCTCATTCAAACCGGAATTTTTTCTCTTTTTTTGGTATCTTTTGTCCTTCAGTTCTAAAACCAAGAAATGAAACATGAAAATGGAAAACAATAGTTTTCAAGTCAGTTTTCATATGTATGCATGCCTTTTTTTTTAAAACAATCAAACACTTGAAGACGAAAATTTAGCAGGTTTGAAGCTAATTTTATAGATTTGTTGAGTGAAAAATTCACCAAAAATATTTCCTGGTATGGTATATTATCTAAAATAACCATCAGTACAAGAAACAGCAAGATGTCAAATTAACCAGTGTCTGAGACTGTGCAGCTGTGTATCATCATGATTTTTTTGTATATTGTGACTTTTATATATCATGAAATTTTATATATCTTGGAATCTATTTTTTCAAATCACTGCCTATATTTGCTGAGATTTTTTTTTGACATGTGTACATAGGTAGATAAGCCTTTTTAAAATTTGTATCCATAGATGTTTAGCACTAGCTAGTTTTTTTAAAAATGTGTTAAGTATATAAACTACCAAAATTACCCTGGGGAACAATGTGAGAGAGAAACTAGTCTCTAAAGAATCCACTGTTTTTGAGACCAGTTCTATTGTTTGTTTGTTTGTTTTGTATGGTTTTGGTTTTTAAGTAGTTAAGTCTGTTCATATGATACATAACTAAAAGGCACATGGGATATGCTTTGAAAATCTTTTTTCTTAGTTCCTCATTTTTCTTTTCAGGAGGTTACCAAGGTTTTAATCTCTTAAGTCTTTCTGATTCTGTTAAACTTCGGAAAACTTTGACATATGTGTGATAAATGGATTCCTAGTACTTTATATTCTGTTTATGTCATTGGCATGATCTTATTACCTAATGTGATTGCCTAATAAAGCACTTCATAATTATTTCTACTTAAACATTTCCTTACTGGGCAAATAAATTTTTTTGTTTAATTTTGTTGCTTTTAAAAAATAGCAAGCATCAAAGATGTAGTATAGTGAAAGCAATCCTGAGGAAAAAAGAGGCATTATGTTACTTTAAACTATAATGTAAAGCAGTAGTAATTAAAACATTGTGGTGTTGACGTAAACATAGATACATGGATCATTGGCACAGAATCAGAAGTCCAAAAATAAGTCTGTGTGTATATATCAATACTTAATTCTAGGTAAAAGAGCCACAGCTATACAGTGGGAAAAAGAGAACCTCTGTAACTAATGAGTCTAGCAAATCTGTAAAAGAATAAAGAATTTTACTTCAAGAATCATGTAAAAGAATGAAGTTGGTTTACTGTCTACCTCCATGCCCTGCCCCCCCCAAATAAATTTTTTTTTTTTTTTTTTTTTTGAGATTAGGTCTTGCTATTTTTGCCTGTGGAACTGCAGGCTCATGTTGCCTGGGGTACCACAGACTCAAGCAATCCCCAGCCTCAACTTCCCAGGTACCTGGGATTACAGGCACATGCCACCACACCCAGCTATATTTTTTTTGAAACTAGGTCTTGCTACATGCCCCCAACAGTACTCGAACCATGATCCTTGGCCCCGGCCACAGCTTCCTAGGCTATCGCTTACTGGCATGCGCCACCATGCCTGGCCTCAAAATAAATTTAAAGTGGTTTGAAGGCTTATATTTAAGACCTGAACACTAAAATATATAGAGGAAAATATTGGTAATATGTTTTATTACATCAATGAAAAATTCAGATATTTTTGGAGACCTAACCCTTATAAGCATGGGAAATGAAAGTAAAGTTAAAGCAACTGGGCTTGTCTGAAATAAAAATATATATTATATATTTATTTTTTAGACATAAACATTTATTCTACTTAATTTTTTTAAGCATTAAGAAAATAAGACTGGGCATGATGGCTCATGCCTCTAATCTTCAGCCTATGAAGCGGCTGGGGCTAGGGATTGCGGTTTGAGTGCCACCTGTGGCCTGTAGCGAGACCTAGTTCCAAAAAAACAGCTGGGTGTGGTGGCACGCACCTGTAATCCCAGCTACCTGGGAAGCTGAGATTGGGGATTGCTTGAGTCTGTGGCCCCCTGGGCCTGCTGTTCCACGGGCAAAAATAGCAAGACCTAGTCTCAAAAAAAAAAAAAAAAGAAAGAAAGAAAGAAAGAAAATAAGATATATAAAAAGACATCCTACTGCATGGAAGAAAATACTTGCACATCAGACAGCAAAAGGGGATTATGATTATGATGATGATTATTATTATTATTATTATTATTATTTTTGCTTTATGGAAAGCAATCTGGATCTACCAGATTGCTGGATCTATCAGAAAAGCTAGACATGGAAATGCCATATGACCCAGTTATCCCACCCTTGGCCAACTATCCAAAGAACATGAAACAACTCAAAAAATACATGCTCTTCAGTATTTATTGCAGCACTGTTTATAATAGCCAGGACATGGAAACAACCTTACTGCCCACTCATTGAAGATTGGATTAAGAAAATGTGGTATATTCATACAAAGAGATACTATTAAGTCCTAAGGAAAGAAAAAGTTTTGCCATTTATAGGAAAATGGAAGGAGTTTTAAGGAAATTACATGCAGTAAAGCAAGTCAGAATGACAAAAGACTAATATTGGACAGTTGCATGGAGGACAATTTGAAAAAGCAAAAGACTTATAAAAACTAGCAGAAACTAATAAACAAAGTAAGACTCTGAGATTAAGTTGGGGTGAGGGGATAAAAGGTCAAAGAGGCAGCTAACACTCCACTCTTCATTTTGTGTCACTAGATTGCTTACTGGAGTGATTAAATAAATTGCTGTTTTTCTTTCCTCCTTTCCTCATCCCCAGTATGTATGAGGTAGTGGCCAACCTCAAAGTTTTAAAAAAAAATTGCCATATATGTTTCCTTTCAAGTTTAAGACAAATCAGGCAGTAAAGCTGTAGTTTTTATAAAATTATGTGGTATTTCTGATAAAAGTATTTATCTGCATATCCTGAAATCAATTACTAAGTTTTTAAAAAAATATACATTAATTTTAAAGCATGTCTATATTATGCAATTACTGGGAGTTTTCCTCCACATATGGTACAGTTACACAGTATTAAACAAACTCATGGATGTTTACCTTTTCCATAGTGTTATAATTGTTTATATGCTCACTTGTCAGACTGTATAAAAATTTGTAAGTTATGTTCACAGCGCTGCTGGGACTTGGTGTGGCACGTGCCTTTAAGTGCAAGTCTATAGAGAGCAGCTAGGACTGGGAATTGCTTTGAGTCCGTGGGTTCAAGACCCGCCTGGGCAACATAGCAAGACCTGGCCCCCCAAAATAGCTGGGCTTGATGGCGTGCACCTATAATCCCAAAAAAGGGGGAAAAAAGTCTCTTTAAACAAGAGGGACAAGAGGTTTGGAGAAGTAGTAAACTTTTCAATTGGTGTGATCTTTAATACAAACTATGTGAGCAGTTACTTGGATTATCATTTTAACATAATTTTTTCATCCAGCAATTCTTTTGAAAGTATTGTTTTGCTTTTTTTTTTTTTTTTTTTGAGACTAGATCTCGGTATTTTTGCCCATGGACCCCCAGGCTTTCGTTGCCCGGGGTACCGCAGACTCAAGTAATTCCTAGCCTCAGCTTCCCAGGTAGCTGGGATTACAGGCGCGCACCACCACGCCCAGCTGTTTTTTTGGAACTAGGTCTCACTACAGGCCCCAGGCGGGACTCGAACCACGATCCCTAGCCCCGGCCGCTTCATAGGCTGAAGCTTACAGGCACGAGCCACCACCGTGCCCGGCCAAGAAAGTATTGTTTGCTTAGATGAAACATTGAAATGCTTCCTCCTGCCTGCAGTGCAATAGACTAAAAGAGAGTGAACACATGCAAATTGACTTATAAAACTGGGCCACTTGGGTAACTGTGTGTGAATGGTCTGGATTGTTTCAAATTGGGAGTTGCAGGAAGCCCCGGAGAGCAAATTGCTACACCCCAGTGCTCCGTGGTCAAAAGGGATTAAGGACCTGAGGAATTCAGGACTGTAAGCTTCCCTTTAAGCTGAGGGCATCTCTTGAGTTGTGGATGATGGAAGTCAAGGATCAGGATTGAAATATCGTTGGAGGTGTACAGACCCAGGGTTGTCAGGTTGTCCCAAGACTGGGACTTGTTACCCTCAGAAGAGAATCTGGGAGGGCTGTGGACTTTGGAAACATGAGCAGGAATATGGATAATGGCGAAATTCTGAAGTGGCATTGAATGCAGCATGCGAGTTACCTGTGTGCTGTTTATTTCTCTACCTGTGGAATTACAATGCCTGATGAGACACAGTTCCTATTTTATATGTGATGTGTTATTACAGTGAAGTTTTGACTACATAATATTATGTTTTTATGAAGATGGTTATGATTATATAATGAAAACTGCTTCACTTGACACGAAGATGTGCAGATAAGATTTTTCATTTTTTGAATGGAGAGATATAAATTTTTGAATATATTTTTATATGTCTGTGTGTATGCATACTTTAATTCTTTCTCACAGAAACCAAAAATGTTGATAGCAGTTTTGTTAAGCATTTTTTCCCTTCTCTACTTGTTAACAGATTTTAGATGCAAATACATTCTTATTATCCAAATTCAAATCTCTGTCACTCACCATTGGAGTGTGGAGTTGAACTCAGGATAACAAGATGTTCCATTTTCTAGTATGTCTTGGAGTTTTCCTAGTTTTGCTTGGAATGATACTGAAATTATCATTCTGAATTCTCTTCTTTTGTGTGGGTGTAGCTGTATCTGTCTCAGTTTTGCTCAGAATTACATTCTAGAATTTGTAACAGAGGAAACTTCCTCCTTGTGACTTCTGGCATATACGTTAGGCAGAAGTGTGTTAATTGCTGCTCTGCAATCCAAGGGAGCCAAAGCAGGTGGCTGGGATAAAGAGAAAGCTTGCATAGCAGAGCAGAAATACCATTGTACACTCAAAATTTAGCTTCAGTTTATACCATCTTTTGTTTTGCTTTCTTTATTTTTTTAGAGAAAAATTTATTTTATATATTTTTTAAATTTATAAAAATATGTATATGTATTTTACATCATCGTATTCCCCAGGGTTCTCCCACCGGTGAACCATCATTTTGATCTTTTATCCTCACTCATCCATTCCCTGATTTCCTTTTCCCTCCCTCCCGTTCCCTAGCTGTATACTTTAGTTCTGCTGTCAGCTTGTTAGTCTTGACTTTTTCATGGCCTTTTGTTTGTTTTCCCTATATCTCATCTATAAGTAAGACCATGGGATTTTTGTCTTTTTCTTTTTGGCTTATTTCCGCTAGCATGATTTCTTCTCAGTCCATCCATGTTATCATAAATGTATCAAATTTTATACCATCTTTTAGCTTCAATCTTCTACCATCTTTTCCCAGATTTTCATTAGGAGCTCCCCTCTGCTACACCTGGCTTCACTTTTATTTTCCAAATGAATTTATAGTTTTTGCCCTTTTGGATATGGCTGGAGTGACACAGGTGCATGGAACACTCTTGACTTTCATATAGAAGCAAATCCAGGCACACCCTTGGGATAATCCCTGTGAGCACCTCCAGCAATGAACCTCCTTTCCCAGAAGATGGAAGCATGCAGTGGCACCTGTGGAGGCCTCTGAATTTTTTCTTACCTGAACTGCCAGCTCTGATAAGGAATCTGCTTTTGTCTCTTCTCCTTTTCCCACAGGCTGGCGGCTCTCAGGTCATCTTTACTAACCCACTGGAGATAGTAAAGATTCGCCTTCAGGTAGCTGGAGAGATCACCACAGGACCCAGGGTCAGTGCCCTGAATGTGCTGCGGGACCTGGGACTTTTTGGTCTGTACAAGGTGGGTAGATTCCCTCTGGTTATCTCAGTAGAGAGCTAATAATGTACTCAAATAGAAATGTGAAAGAATGTGGAAACCATGTTTCTTCCACCTTAAATAGGAAAGCAATCTTGTCCAGTGGGGTAGTCCCTGGAATAGAAAATCAAACAAAAAAAGGGAAAACCAGGACACTTTTATTAGAGGCAGTGGGATGCACAGACACGCCTTCTGGTTGTCATTTCAAACTTTTATGAAGCTGCCAGCAGGGAAGCCTGCACCCCAACCCGCTGGCTTTAGGCTCACAGCCTTTTATTTGGTGGCAGGTTTGGGGAAAAGTTTCTTTGGTTTTCTCTTTGGGCGGGTTTAGAACTTCAAAATAGTCTAATGTTTATTTTGAGGGTTTTATTTTTTTTATCTCTATTGTTATCTTCCCAGTAGGAGCTTCTCTTTGTCTTAATAATTTGACCACAGTGAAACAGTAGTAGACTTTGGTAGGATTCAGGTCTTTAAGAAGTTAAGTGGTGGGATTTGTCAATAATGAATTCCATTTAAGAAAAAAAAAAAAAACAAAAAACAGTGTACTGTACTTTAGCAAAATGCCAGTCAACAGATTCCTTCCCTGCAGGTATACTTACTCCCATCATTACAGATCAGATGTAATGGAGCAGAAGCTATTATTTTTCTTAAACAAGGAAGAGTTTTCTTTCCATTCTTTGGCCTGGTGTAAGGGAGGAATACGTAAATTTAGCTGCTATAGGCAACTGTGTTACCACAGCATCTGATTTATTTATAGATCCATCAATGTAAAAATGTGTAAACTGGCTTCTGTAACTGCAAATTAGAAATTAGAAATTCTTTAGATTAGAATCGCACTGCTACTGAGCTCTTAGGAAACCAGTAAACCAGTGATGCTGATCTTGAGAGAGCTTAGACATTACCTTCCCCAGTTTCTATCATGTTTTAGAATGCCCTTCAAAAGATGAATTTATTAATATTCTTTTGCATGTCATTCTTCAGAGAGCCATTGGGATTTGCTTTTGTTTTTCTAATGTTTGAGTTTGTCTTTTAAAAACAGAGCACCTTTAGGGAAACAAGTGCCAAAAGATGGGGTGTTCTGTAGTGTGGGTAATGGGCAAACTGAAGGTGTTCATTGCCACCTCATTCACTGAGACAAGCTGTGCTGGGTAATTTTTAAATCCCATGGGAACTCCCTGCTGAAATATTTTGCCTGCTTCCCCAGGCTCTCTGCTATTTAGAACGCAGGGAATGAGGAGGATCTCCCCCACTACCTTCTGAAATATCACCTTTCTTTTCTACTGCTTTGACCATATAGTTTTTACCTGGCACTTCAGAGGCTCTAAGCTGGTCTGCATTGAATTGGTGGTTTGTTAATTTTTGGTGCTGCCTTTAATGGTTGCTTGGAATCATGCTATTAATCTTGGGTTCAAATTCTATTCCCACATGTCTCTCTTCCTCTCCCTGCCCCCTATTCCTATCAAAATTGAATAGCACAAGTACCCTGGAGGTTTGAGAAATGAATTTTTATTAACCCTAAAAACTGAATCTATTGTGAAAATGCCAAAAATTTCTTAGTTGCAATAACTCACTTTTTTTTTTTTTTTTTTGAGACTAGGTCTTGCTATTTTTTGCCCATGGAACTTCAGGCTCTTGTTGCCCAGGGTACCACAGACTCAAGCATTCCCCAGCCTCAGCTTCCCAGGTAGCTGGGATTATAGGTGCACGCCACTACGCCCAGCTATTTTTTGAAACTAGGTCTTGGTCTCGCTACAGGCCCCAGGCGGGACTCGAACCGCAATCTCTAGCCCCGGCCGCTTCATAGGCTGAAGCTTACTGGCACGAGCCACCGTGCCCGGCCATGATAACTCACTCTTGGACTCCAAGTCCAGCAGCTTTTCTCTTAATGTTGAGCCATGTGGATTTCCCTGTAGCCCCCCTAGCCCACCTCTTTTCCCTTCCACGTCAGTCCAGTACTGTTTGAGGGACACCTCAGACTTAGCATCTCTCTTGGGCATTCCTACCCTGTTTATAACAATGTTTTGCACTATTTCCTCACTGTATGACAGGGTGCCAAAGCGTGTTTCCTCCGAGACATTCCCTTCTCTGCAATCTATTTTCCTGTTTATGCTCATTGCAAACTACTTCTGGCAGATGAAAATGGACGTGTGGGAGGTTTAAATCTCCTTACAGCTGGAGCCATGGCAGGTAACTACCATTTTTTTTTTTAACTGAAAGAACCCTTCCCCCATTCTCTTTAAGAAATACAGAAGTTCTCTGTACTTTTCCCTTTATTTCTGGAAGGGTTATTGTTTGTATCAGTCTTAGTTTAAATATGATTGCCTTTTCTCCTTTGTGGAATGCGCTGTAATTCTGATGAGAGTTAATTACATTTGCATAATGTGGATAAACAGCTTAATGCAGCTTAGCAACTCGGAGCCAAATTAGATCTGCCCATCTAAATTGGGCTTTCATCATTAACATGTTTCTTAGCCCCTGTGCCCCTGAAACCTTGGGTGCAGCCAAGCTGAGGTTAAGGTGAAAAAGTTCCTCATCAAATCAGCTGCTTTGTTGCACCTCATGTTGATGTACAGTTTAGCGTGCCCTTGTCTTCTATATGTTGGACTCTACCATTCTGCTCAAAACTGAAATTTCTTCATGAAGCTGTCATTATTCCTTCTACTGTCATCCTCAGTAGACCAAAGTAAGCCCTACTTCCTTAACATATCACCCTACATTTGACTGGCATCTCATCTGGCCCATAACACTTCCTGTCTTTCATCGGTGGTTGTTCGCATAGGTCTTATGCTCTGTCCTGGGCTGAGACTTCTTAGGGCAGGAGTCCCGTTCTTGCCTTCCCTGTGTGATGGACATGGCAGTGACAGGTGCTCAGCAAATGTGTGTGTGTGGGGGGATGCAGAGATGTGTAGCAGGAATCTTTGTCTCTGAGGGTACTGGGGTGAACTATGTAGTTGTTCTCTTTCATGAAGACAAGGAGTGCCTTGTAATGATAAAGAAACTTATCCAGGGAGCTATTAGCCCTTATTTGGTTGGGTTTCAGCAAATCCTTGTTTCTAGTGTTTGTAACTTCATTCCACTGCATATTGGAAAACCAGCAAAGCACTCTGCTCTGTCTTAACACTGCATGCTCATCCAGTGCCTTTCTGGTACTCACCAGAGTCTCCCAACTTTTTCACTGCACTTTCCAATTGGCAGCCAAAAGCAGCCAAAGAACAGTTCAATCATTTTTTTTTCTTTTCCTTAAGATGAATTGTCTGACTCAAGCATTTCCCCCCCCCCCCATCTTTTTAATTTTTTTACATCATTGTACAGCATTTGATTTTACCAACATGTGTAGTTCCCATATATTTGCCACCACCATAGTCCTGGTGAACTGTTACCCTGTCATAGGTAGGTGTTTTGTCAGTGGTTAATGGAGACAAGTAAACATTCCTAAGGAACTGTCCACAACAACTTCTTGCTACAGATACTTGCTGTCAGTTTTCAGAATGAGATAATTTTTAACCAGGAAAGCTTTCTTGGCAGGCTCTGAAAACACTGAGAATTCAGAACATTCCACAGTCAAGCAATTCACCTAGTTTCATCTGAATAAGGTGCAGAGTCATGTGGAGGGGAGGAATTTGTATCATTCTCTAACAGAGCCCCCCACAAGTCCACCAGCCTCCGTCTGCCTAGTGATCATTCAGTGATATTCAAACCAAATTGAATTTCTTACCCTGGGAATAGTTATGTTGCTTTTTTGTTCCCTGTTTTATGAGGAAAGTTTGGGCCCAGGGGATGGATGATAGGGTCTTTTGATGATCCCTTCCCCTGTTGTTCCTTAACTGGTTGCCTGGCCTCTGCTCATGTGGTAATGACTTTTCTGTCGTGTAAGCATGTCTGAAAGGCATTACAGTCAACTCTCAAGTCAGCTGCTCAAACAGGTGAGTGGATATGAGGATTGATATTTACCTTGCATGGCAAGGTAACAAGAATTAGCCCCCCCGCCCCAAAAGCCCTAGTTTCATGTCAGATACATGTGCTAGCTCATTCAATGAACATTATCCACATTTCTTCTTACATATGAAAATGCTTGTATATTATTTGAGAAACAAAAAAGGATGCAAAATAATTGAAACATAAGGGAATCAATCACCCTAATTATACTGCCGCAGTTTTGTTTTTTTACAGTTTTTTGGAGTCATGTAATGTAGAATGATGTTTCCTAATTCAGAAAGAAAAACAAAAGAATTTTGCCTAGACCACACTGTGGCAGCTGATTCATGTATCCTGTTTTCCATTAGTGCCCAAGCATCTGCTTAGGAAGCTTCAACTTAAAGTCGTTTAAAGTTGCTAGTTGTATCGTCAGATGTTAGCAGTTCTACCTTTACTGGGTTCTTCAGGTAACTTAAATGTCTTTCTCCTGAAAGGTGTGCCTGCTGCGTCTCTGGTGACCCCTGCTGACGTCATCAAGACAAGACTACAAGTGGCCGCCCGTGCTGGGCAGACTACCTACAATGGTGTCATTGACTGTTTCAGGAAGATACTCCGGGAAGAAGGGCCCTCAGCATTTTGGAAAGGAACTGCAGGTAAGGCCCTATGGAATGATTGACTGCTACTGTTACTTGCTGATTGTCTTTACCACAGTCATCGTGGTGCTGAGTGCCCCCTCTTCCCTCTGTCTTTTGCAGCTCGAGTGTTTCGATCCTCTCCTCAGTTTGGTGTGACTTTGGTCACTTATGAACTTCTTCAGCGGTGGTTTTACCTTGATTTTGGAGGCCTGTAAGTATAGCTGTTCAACTCTTTCTAAAGAATGTACCAAAACCAAAACAAGTTTTTGTTCAGCCAAAACAAAGGTCTCCTTGGGACTTTTACAACCAAAGCAAACAGCGGACTTGAGAAACCTCAGCATTAATAAGGCAAGGTGACACAAGTGGTATTAAGCAGTACTGGGAAACGTTTAGGGAGGCAGAAAGTTATAATATTAAGTGAAGAATTGTCCTTTTTGGTGGCAGTAGAAATGCTTATACCCATTATGGATTTTATTAAATGACCCCTTCACCAGAAGTAATATAAATTGCATTAGTAACAGTTTTGTGAACTTTAATGACTTAGTCAAGTCCTTTCACACTTTCCAGATTTCCTATTTCACTTTGTTTATTATTAAATAGATATAGATATTCTGAGAGTAAGTTTATTGCAAAAGGGAAAAAAGGTTCAAAGGGAGATTATGTTCATGGACATAATCACTGATGAAATGCAGGCCTTTTCAAGATTGAAGCTTAGGACTTAATACTTCTGCTGGAGAGAAGAATTACTTGTTGAATTTGCTAGGTGGGAAAAGTTGTACCCAAAGCAAGCAATCATCAGTCTTTCAGCAGAAGACCAAATCCCATATCTGAGGCCTTACTTCATAAATCTATGAAACATTTTCCTGCTCAAAGACCAAGGAGGGAATTTGCTGCTGAGCCAGAAAACAAAGAAACTAGCAACAGCTGTTTTAGACTTCCAGGCTTTTCTGTACTTTCACATTTTATAAAAGAATTAAATCTATTTCCCTTTAGATAATTTTTACTAATGACCTTCATGAGTCTACTATTTAAAAATTTTACTTTGTAATTTAAAGAAAAATATAGATGCTTAATGATTAATTTTTGCAGAGTACAGAAATTTTTGAAAACAGAAAATCATAATCTTCCCTCCCAAAGGCTATTAATATTTAAGTGTATTTTCTTCTGATCTCTTTTCTGTGGATCTATTTATATGTGTTTGTTAACATTGAAATGAAGGCCTTTTCTTCTAAATCAAATGTGTGAATACATTGCTTCCAGAGCAGCTATAAGTCATGACTATAAATCAAAACTTGGCATAGATGGCAAGGAAAATAGTGGGACAAACGCTCTTGTTGTGGCACATGGGACTGAAATGTCCAGTTGTATGCCTTCCTTATCAGTTTTGAGCACACTGACCACTGTTTTTTTTCCTATCAACAGCAAACCTTCTGGCTCAGAACCAACACCTAAGTCACGCATTGCAGACCTTCCGCCTGCCAACCCTGATCACATTGGTGGATACAGACTTGCCACAGCCACTTTTGCTGGCATTGAAAATAAGTTTGGCCTTTATCTCCCCAAGTTTAAATCTCCTAGTGTGGATGTGGGTCAGCCAAAGGTGGCAGCAGCAGCAGCTCAATGATAAGATGACCATTAGTGTGGCAAAATGGCACCCTGAGGCGGCTAGGAGGGCAGTTCTGTAATGTTTCCAGTCAGCTGCATGATGCTGACTGAGCTGAGGAGTCAAACTATTCTTTCTATATGACATATACATATATTTGTTTATAAAGTAATCGTTTGCCCAGGAAAAAAAAAAAAAAAAACCAATGCAGTTTCAAGCTTTAGTCTTATGTGTTAAAATGTTTTCTAAGCCTTGGCATGAATTAGTGTTCTAGACTGCTTTGCACAGCTTGCACTTATAGTGACTGTACATATTGTACATCTTTGTACAGAGACATCTTGACACCTCATCCCAACAAATCACGTTTATAGAATGTAATGCGGTTCTGAGTGGCTTGAAATGTACAGAATGTTTTGAAAGTGTTTTATTAAGAATCACATAAAAATAAATGTATTAAAATTAAATTCATTCTCTTATTGGTGACTTGTGGAAATAAAGCATCAATATTGGATGTATTTAATTCCTAGCTTGTTTTCCATTCTGGAATAAAAAAGGTATTTGCTGACAAGAGGCATAATGAGATCTACTACTGACACTACTGAATAAGAGGTCCTTTGGAAAAAAATGCATGCCAGTGGGCGCCAGAGCACCAGGCTAATAACGACTTGTGTGTGCTGATGTGTTTCCATTTGTATTTAACGTGTGTAGACCCTCCTTTGATCATCAACCAAAAGGCATTTCCCAAATAACTCCTCTTCTGTCAGTGTGCATATGGAAACGGGAACTTCTGCCTCTAGAATTACTGACTTAGTTTCTCTTTCTTCTGACTTAGCAAGGCAAGAGACTCCCTTTTAAAAGAGTAAAGGGTGCTTTGGCAATTTTCATTCATATGGCTATGATTTCAATCAAAAATAAAATGCACACCAAAATATATACATGTAGTTGGATTTTCCTTCATAAATATACTGATAGTGCTTTACATTTTGAGTCACTACTGATTCCAAATAACTCATGATCCTGTTTCCCTCTCTCCCTCTTTGATAAGCAGTTGTTTAATTTGGAAGGACTGTGATGGAACTAGATGGAAGAAGAAAGGAAAAAAA
The DNA here is from genome assembly GCA_004024945.1 of Uropsilus gracilis. Lineage (NCBI taxonomy): Eukaryota > Metazoa > Chordata > Mammalia > Eulipotyphla > Talpidae > Uropsilus > Uropsilus gracilis. Next base: position 38,821 of record PVHY01011581.1, read on the forward strand.
ACTCTATCTTGTGGTTTAGTGAGATCTAGATTCTTCTTTATGAATCCAAATACAAACTACTATTCCAAAGTCACTTGCCACGGGTATGATTACTAATTTGAATCTAAACATGCATCTTGACAGCCACATCTACTCTTTGCTATAGTTGTGATTTGATGAGTAGCTTCAGAATTTATTCACCTTAGCAAAGTGCGTTGGGAAAACATTATTACTATTGCCAGTGAGCCGGGATATGAGAATATATGCAAATAATTTCAGGAGCAAGCCTAGAGATGAACCGAGTCACTTAGTATCCTATATAGCATTCATTAGCCGATGGCTGACAGCCCTGTAACACTACTAGAAGCCCTCCTGGAACAAAAGCATTAGCTTTGAAAGCAAGTTATTTCCAAATGTATTAGGTTACTTTCATTGGAATGGAATAAAGATCAATCCAGTTGTTTGGTTATTATCAACTGTTAAAAATACACAAGTAGTTCATGGATATGTTCTTGCAAAAGTTCATAGAAATACAGAGTAAGATGTGAAAGGGTCCTCTTTACCCAGCTTCTCCTTTTATCACCCTCTGTCCAGAGGTAATCACTGCTAAATGTGTTAAAATGTAAATCTATAATCATTTTCACAATTTCTCTGCATAAATATGTATACATATTTATAATTTTAAAATAGGATTATGCTATATATATGTCCTGTGACTTGTTTTTTGTTCACTTACTATGATCTTTGACAACTTTTCTCATCAATTCATAAAAATTTTTAATATGGATTATATACAGATTATGATTCTTTACATAAATATTCCCTTATTGACAATTTATTCAGTTTTTTACATTACAAACTGCTATAATGAATGGTAAATATCTACGTACACTTATTTTGAGTAGATGTGTAGTATTTCATCTGGATGTTTGGAGGATAGATACAGATTATCTTTAACACCTCAGAAGTCCTTCCACTCTACTTCACAAACTCCCACTCTTAAGCATCATCCCTACTTCATTTCCTTGCTTTTCTTTATAGTTTTATTTCCTGTAGATACATCCCTAAAAGTAAACTTTAGTTTTTTTTCTTGAAATTTCTATGAATCTAAGTATAATGTATACTCCTATTTCTTATGGTCAACATGTTTATAAGAGTCATTTATGTAGTTATGTGTAACTGTAATTTGCTTAATCCCTTGAATGACTTACTACATCTGATTCTGGATATTTGAGTTACTGGTATGAAGATATTACAAGTAGTACTGTTCTGGCTATTTTGTCAGTGTGTGAGTATGCATTTTCTTTTAAAATACTTAAGAGACATATACCTAAGAGTAGAACCATGGAGACACCAGTTGTTAGATGCAGCTTACCTAGATCCTGCCAAACTGTTTCCCAGAGTCTTGTGTCTAACTTATATGCCCTCAGGAGTATACTGAATTTTTTAAACTTTGAGCAATCTATTGGTATATGGTGTTATCTCATGTTTTAATTATCATCTTCCTCATATCAAGTGAAATTGAATACCTTCCATATGTTTATTGGCTATTTTGACTTCATCTTAGGTGAGTATATTGTTTGTTAATGTCTCTTGTCCATATTTATCATTAATTTGCAGGATGCACATACACATATGTTCTGGATACTAGTATGTGAGTTGTTACAAAACTTTTTCCCAATTTAAGGCTTAATTTTAATATGTTAAAATATATCAAATTTTCCACTGACTAGCATGTTTTATATTTCCTTTAAAGATTATCTCCAGGGAATGACTATAGTTGACATTTTCTTCTTTCTAGTTTTCCCTCTCATATTCAGATTTTATCCTGTGAACTATCTTTGGCATATTCGATAAACGTTGTTTATTGAAAAGACCTTCCTAGGAACATGTATTTGTGTGTGGAAAGAGGGATAGTGTCAATGTGTATACATTATCTTCTAGATGTAAAATATATTTGGATGCTATCAAATTATATCCTTAAAATGTTCCTAGTATACAGAAATATAGTTGTTTTCCCCATTTTGCATTTTAAAAAAATTCAGCCCTATAGAAAACTTTGAAGAGGTAAAATGAAGTCTTTCAGCTAAGTTAACCCTATTTGTCCTTATTTTTATAAATACACATTTATTTTTGTTGAACCATTTGAAAGTATGCTGCAAACATAGGACTTCATTCCTAAATTTTTCAGCACTTATCACCCAAGAATGTAGATGTTCTACAACAAACTATATCATGATCACAGAGAATTTATCATTATCTAAAATAAAGTCAATGAAATATAGACTGATGTTTAGTCTAAATTCAGACTTGCCCAGTCACTCCAGAAATATCTGTTTTTGTGGTACAGAATCTGGTGCATTATACTGATGATTGTATATCTTTAGACTTTCATTCTAGAATAGTCTCCCATTTTTGTTTTTGTTTGTCCTTAACAGTGTAAGTCATTTTTTTTTTGCAGGATGCCTCACATTATCTGATTGTTCCCTCATGGTATTGGCTAACTTGTCCTAGTATTATAAAGTGAAAGTTAGCCTACTTAATTTTTATATTTAACAACTTTACAGAAGTATTCTTTAAAAAGCTATGTAAGTATCACCACAATTCTATTTAGGGGTATTTCTGTCACCTCAAATGTAAAATGTGTCATTCCCACAATAATGTGTGACTATTAGTTCCTCCACATGCTCATCAACACTTAATTTTTTTCTGTCTTTCATTATAGTTATTTGGAGGGTGCAAAGATACACTACACTGTCATTTCCATTTGCATTTCTCAATCATTAATGATGCTAGATATCTTATGTTTATAAGACATTTGTGTTCTTTAGGTTTGTTTGTTTTTTTTGAGACTAGGTCTCGCTATTTTTGCCCGTGGAACCGCAGGCTCACGTTGCCCGGGGTACCACAGATTCAAGCAGTCCCCAGCCTCAGCTTCCCAGGTAGCTGGGATTACAGGTGCATGCCACCACGCCCAGCTATTTTTTTGGGACTAGGTCTTTCTACGTGCCCCTAGCGAGACTCGAATCACAATCCCTGGCCCCGGCCGAGGCTTCCTAGGCTGCCACCTACAGGCATGTTCCACCATGCCCAGCCTTTCTACTTATTTTTTAGAAAAAATACTGAGTTGTAAGAAATCCTTGTACAATTTAGATGGATCCTATATTTCAGATTTTCAATGATTTTCTCTCAATCTGTTTACTAGTGGTATATTTTGAAACATAAAAGTTTTAAATTTAAGTCCAGTTTATCATTTTAAAATTGTATTAATCTTGCTTTTGGTATCATCTAAAAACTGCCTACACCAAGGAAGGGAAAGATTTTCTCTCGGATTTTAAAGTCTTTGTTCTTATGTTTAGTTTTGAAATCTGTTTTAATTTTTATGTCTGGTGTGAAGGGTCTAAATTCGTTTTGTGATAGATGGTTATCCAATTGTCTCCGCCATTTGTTGAAAAGACAGACCTTTCTGCAATGAGATGCTTTGGTGCTTTCATCAAAAATGAATTGGGTGTACATCCAAGGGTTGATTTCTAGACTCTCAGTTCTGTCCCATTCATCTACATGACTACTTATTACAGTACTACAGTGTTATAATTACTGTAACTTCATATTAACTTTTGAAATAACAAGTGTAAATCTTCTAGCATTGTTCTTTTTCAGAATTGTTTTGACTGATCTTTTACACTTCCATATAAATTTTAGATTAGTTTGTCAGTTTCTACAAAGTAAAGCCAGTTGGCATTTTGATAGGAATGTTGTTGAATTTGCAGATAAATTTGGGGTGAATTGCCATCTTTAACAATCTTGAGGCTCTTAATGTATTAATTTGGAATCTATTTATTCTTTGAAAATGTCAGTCATGTTTTGTTTTCCAATGTGCAGGTCTGGTACTACTTTTGTTAAATTTATTCCTATTTTATTGTTTTCACATTTATATGAATAGAAATTTAATTTTATATTCAGATTGTTCATATTATATAGAAATGCAACTGATTTTTTAGTTATAATTTTGTATCCTATGATCTTGCTGAACTCATTTGTTTTGATAGTTGGGTTTTGTTTTCTCTGTCTCATAGTTTTTCTTCATTTCTTCCTTCTCTACTGCTTTCTTTTAAGCAAAACTTATTTTGCAGTAATCATTTGAATTCCTTTTTTTTTTTTTTTTTGGAGACTAGGTCTCACTATTTTTGCCCGTGGAACCACAGGCTCTCGTTGCCTGGGGTACTACAGACTCAAGCAATCCCCAGCCTCAGCTTTCCAGGTAGCTGGAATGACAGGTGTGCACCACCACACCCAGCTTTGGAACTAGGTCTCACTACAGGCCTCAGGCGGGGCTCGAACCACGATCCCTAGCCCTGGCCGCTTCATAGGCTGAAGCTTACAGGCACGAGCCACTGTACCCGGCTATATTGCATTAATTCTATAGGTCTAGGAAGAAATGCTATCTTCACAATGTTGAGCCTTTATCTGTGAATATGAAGTCTGTTTAACTGGGTTTTTTAATTTCATTCATCACAGCTTCATTTTCTAATATAGATCTTGCATATATTTTATTAGATTTATACCTAAATATTACATTGGGGTGTTGCTAATGTAAATGGTTTAGTGTATTTAATTTCAAATTTAACTTTTTCACTGCTGAAATACAGGAAAACAGTTGACTTTGTATCTTAACCTTTTATCCTCCAACTCTTCAAATTTAATCACTAAATAGGTTCCTGAGGTTTTCTTTTGTTTCTGTGTTCAGATTTTGTGCATAGATGATCATATCTGCAAACAGATTACTTCTTCCCAGCTTGGCTACCTTTTATTTCCATTTTTGTCTTATTACATTGGCTGGTGTTACAGTACACTGCTGATGTAATGAATTACACTAATTCATTTTTAAATGTTGAACCAGTTCTGTATGCCTGGGTTAGATAAATAAGTCCTAGAGATATACTGTAAAGCACAATGATTATAGACAATACTGTATTACAAATTTCAAAACTGCTAAGAGACTAGATTTTGTTTCACCACGAAAATGACCACTATGTGACATGATTTATTAGTGCCACTACCTTTAATCACACACGTTTATATATTGCAACATATGACTGTATTAAACCAACATGTTGTATGGTTTAGACTTATCTAGTATCTAGTGTTATATATGTCATTTGTACATCAATTAAAAAAAAAGACTAATCTTGAATTGGCATTAGGAGAAAAGGTATTAGGAGAAAGGAGAAAAAGCTGTCCTCAGCTGTGTGTTTGGACTGGCTCAAAATAAGAGTTATATGCCTAGGCCCCAAATGCACTTGTGCCATTCTCCAAGGGTACAGAATCTGCCCTGTTTTGTTCCTTCTAGGTTAGTACTAGGACTCTGAAATTTCCTACCTAAACAACTCCGCTTTCAGGACCACTGTGAACTTCACCTTCCATACTTCTAATAGGTAGCTAAGTGGCGCTGTTTTTAGGCCATAACTCAGCATACAAGGCAGAAGAATCCACAAGTTTGAGGACTGTCGCAGAACAAATGGAGCTCTTAGAAGAGAGAAATGGGCTTGGGCTGATTCTCAATGGCAACCACCTTTTGACATGGAATTGAGAATCCTATAACTTCTAGAATCCAAGATATAAATAATAGTTTGTTAGTTTGATTTATAACACTGAAACATTTTGACCCCAGGGTCTACAAATATTAGGACATTCTAGGAAGGAGAAAGACAGTAGTTGCTTAAGTGGGTTTTAGGCAGAGTCCTCACTAATAGAGATGCTACAAAGGAGTCCTGCTTACTTGTATGTAAGTCACTTATTGCCACTGCCATCATGTTTAGTGAAAACTTACATTTCCACTTCTCACCTGTTTTTCCAACAGTGTGAATCAACCAGAATAGAAAGTTCTAGAACCACAGAGTCAAAAACTAATCTTAGTTTCTCTATTAAAAAATTGCTTTATGATCTTCTAAGATGTGGCACTTCGGTTGGCTTATCTGAATAAAACACTGACTTGGCTGGCTAAGATCAGCAAAGCAGTATAGTGAAGTAGTTAAGAAATTAGCTCTAAAGTCAGACTGCCTGGGTTCAGCTTTTAGATTGTAAGTTTAAGTCCCCCAGTCCAGAATGTAAATAACAGTTCTTTATAAGGTAGAGGAAACAACTTTGGAAATAAGAAGCATATATTTTCATTAAGCATGTAAAATCTTTAAGTAGATCTTACTAATTCTGTTTCTTTGAAACACAGTACATACTGGTTTTGTGGTTTCCTTAGTAGAAGTGGAAGGAGGTGGGGGGGAATCTAAGATTAGAAGTGAATTTTAAATTAGTCAAGTCAGAAAATCTTGGATGGCTAAGCAGAAGTCTTAGTAGAGATCTTTGAATTTGTAAGAGCTTGATAAAGCCTATAAATTTGTAGGAGCTATTGAAGGAAAAGCAACTATTGAAACTGTGAAAGGTTAGTATTACTTTCATAATAAAATGCCTCACATTTATTTCATGCTTTGTAGTGTAGCCTGTATTTTCATATGTATTCTAATTCTATTACTGTCCTGTAAATGGTGAGGAAGTAAGATTAGAGGTGAAGTTATTTGCTCAAAGGTATGCTGGTATGAGTTTCAACACAAGTTGACTCTTAAGTTCAGACTGTTAGAACTAGTAAATCTCAGGACCACAGTATTTTGAAGGGGTTTAGTGGTTGATTTAGTCCTCTTAGTTGATGTCATTCTAGTCAAAGTACAGTATTTTCATATTCAGTTAGCCTCTTAGTTTTTTCTTAAATCTATGTAGATATATCTTCAATTATTGTAATACTTCATTATTATAATAATGCAATATTAATTTTACAAGAGGGAGGCTGAAATCTAGAAATGAAGGACTTGCCCAAGATAAGCAGGAAAACCCAGGGGCCATCTTCTTTTGTATTATACTGTATTTCTTACCTGATTTTCAACACAAAGTCCTTTTTCCCAACTGATACAAATTCTACCTTAAGTAGCTCCTACTTGGGAGAGCTAAGGTTATTTCTTTCATTTTTGAGAGAAAGAAGGTCCTCCAAATCCATCTAATGACCCTCAATATACTGATAAATTCATGATTTTTATCAAACATAAGACCCGTTAAGAAGGGCTTTGTCATTTACCAAATTTCTTGCTCAGCTGTTTTCATTAACAAGTCAAGTTTTGACTTGTTTCTGGAAATCATATATTGGATATAATAAGAAAATGGAGATATGCCAATCCAGATGTAAGTTAGATAAAAGCTGCTCTTACAGAACTAATCTTAGGATTTCCTGTAAATTTCACAGCCACACACAGTTCCCCAAGGACTGAAGTTCCTCCAAATGATCATTTTCCCACGGTGAGCACTTGCTGTTTCTAAGGACTCTCTTCTTAGAGAAGAAAGGGTATTGTGTAAGTTGTAACAGTTGAATAATTGTTGTTCCTTCAGATTTTTGTGGAAGTGACTCATTCCAGTTCTGCTACTAGAGACCCAGGTTGTTTTTTCATTGATTTGAAAAGGGGATTCCACATTTTTTCTACGGTTCTGGATATCACAATCCATGTTTTATATATAAAACTAACATAAGACAAAGGGGCAAAAAACATACCCTGGAACAAGGATAGCCTCTTCAGTAAATGGTGCTGGGAAAACTGGATCAAAACTTGTAAAAAACTGGACCAGGATAACACCCTCACACCCTGTACAAAAATTAACTCAAAATGGATAAAGGACCTGGAAGTGAAACCTGCAACCATAAAATACATAGAAGAAAACCTGGGCAAAACCCTTCATGAATTTCACCTCAGAGATCCATTTGGGGAAACAACTATGGCTGGCAAAAAAATGAAGGAAAGCATAAACAGCTGGGACTATATAAAACTAAAAAGTTTCTGTTCAGCAAAAGAGACAATAAACAAAACAAAAAGAAACCCAACCAACTGGGAGAAAAATTTTTGCCCTGCAGACAAGTGACAAGGGTCTGATAACAAAGATCCACAGAGAGCTCCTACAGCTCAACAAAAACAAAGCAAAAAACCCAATCAAAAAATGGGGAGAAGAACTAAAAAGACACTTCACCAAAGAGGAGATACAGATGGCTAATAGATCTATGAAAAAATGCTCCACCTCACTAATAATTAGGGAAATGCAAATTAAAACCACACTGAGATACCATCTTACACCTGTACGAATGGCCCACATAAATAAAACAGACAACAAATGTTGGCGCGGATGTGGAGAAAAAGGAACTCTCTTACACTGCTGGTGGGAGTGCAAACTGGTCCAGCCACTATGGAAGACTGTGTGGAGGACCCTCAAACAATTGAATGTGGACTTACCATTCGACCCAGCAATCCCCCTACTAGGAATATACCCAGAGAACATGAAGACATTAATTCAAAAGGACACATGTACACGCATGTTCGTTGCAGCCCTGTTTACAGTTGCAAAGAATTGGAAACAAACCAAATGCCCCCAAATGGATGATTGGCTAAAAAAAATGTGGTACATGTACACGATGGAATACTACGCATCCATCAAGGAGGACAAACACATGTCATTCGCAGCAACCTGGATGGAACTAGAAAGACTCATATTGGCAGAAATAAGCCAAAAAGAAAAAGAGAAGTACAGGATGGTCTCACTTATATGAGGGATATAGGGAAAATCAAACAAATAAAAAA
>PVHY01011582.1:0-47366 GCA_004024945.1 Uropsilus gracilis
ATTTATAATTGCAAGGTCATGGAAACAACCTAAATGCCCCCAAACAGAGGACTGGATGAAAAAAATGTGGTATATATACATGATGGAATATTACTCATCAATTAAAAATGACAAATTTGACAACTTCATAACAACATGGATGCATTTAGAAGAAATCATATTAGCAGAAACAAGCCATAAAGAAAAAGGCAGAAACCAATGGTTTCACTAATGTATGGGATATAGTGAAAAAAAAAAAAGAAAATAAATAAATAAATGCCTTGAGGAAAGTCAAAACAAGCTAAGCACCAAAATGAAGTGCACAACTATGAACAGGAGGGAAAGGGGGGGGGGGCAAACCCTTGAGATTACAAAGTTGTGAAATTTATATATAAATAAAAAATATATATATAAATAAATTGCTGTTTCATTTTTAAAAATAAATAAATAAATAAATTTGTTGAGACTGGTATAGTGGCCTGACCTGTGGTCAGTACTGAAGAAAAACATGCTCTGTTGCTGGCCAGGAGTTCTGCAAACATGTACTAGGTCTAGCTAGTTCATTTTTGTTCAAATCTTGCCTTTCCCTGTTGATCCTCTCCCTAGTTGTTCTGTCTATCTGTGGAAGTGTATTTTGAAGTCTGCTACTTTTATCTTTGAACCATAGCCCCACCTTCTTATCAGACACAAAATCTTTATCTAAGCCCTGAGAGGAAAAACATGTCATTGACTTTCAGGTGATGGTCTCCTGTTTCCCTCCTGATGTCTGTGATCACATGCTGACATCCACTGAGGTACACTTAGAGTGTACAAGGCGCTGGCTTCATCCCCTAAACTTGCTCCTTTTATTCCCACTTTATAGATGAGGAAACTGACATACACAGAAGGTAGGAGATTGCTCAGGGGCACCTGGTTTGCTCAGAGCTGAATTTTAATGTCAGCACCTAGGCCTGAGTTTCTGCAGAAACACCACATTTCTTTATTCCCTCTGGGCAAAACTGTAAAGTCTCAAGAACTTCCCCACACCAGGAAAAAGGAGCAGTCAGAATGTCAGTCCACCTCTAAGCTGCTGTACAAGAAATTGTGTTTTTTTGTTGGTTTTTTTTTTTGGTTGTTGTTGTTTGAGACTAGGTCTCGCTATTTTTGCCTGTGGAACCGCAGGCTCTCATTGCCCGGGGTATCATGGACTCAAGCAATCCCCAGCCTCAGCTTCCCAGGTAGCTGGGATTACAGGCGCGTGCCACCACACCCAGCTATTTTTTTTGGAACTAGGTTTCACTATGGGCCCCAGGCGGGACTCAAACCACGATCCCTAGCCCCTGCCGCTTCATAGGCTGAAGCTTACAGGCACGAGCCACCGTGCCCGACCTTGTACAAGGAATTGTAGCAGTAAAGGCCATGGATAAATAAAAATGCATTTTTGCTGTATTGAGTTCTCACACCACCCCCTCCTCAAGTACTGGATCTGCACACAGTCAGGATGAGCTTACTCTCTGCCTCATCTTTTCACTCAGTTCAGCAGTGCCCCTTCTGGGGCACTATGGGCCCAGTAAGCTTGGGATTCCAAGTGCCTTTCCAGAGATGTCTTTCCACCATTCATGTAAGTCTTTCCCCAAATCCTCTATGACTACCTTTCTCTACAATCTGGTCCAAAATCTCAGTCAGTCAAAGTCCTTCGTAATCTAGACTTAACTGTCCCAACATACTCATCAGGCAGTGGTATCTATGTCTGTAATCTGTTAGACTTCACTCTGTGACTGTAGCTGACAGATGGCTGCTGAGTGACTAAATTCTGAGCCACTGGGCACAGAAATGGGCCTCTGTACCTGTGACTCCTTTGTGCCTTACAATAGACAAAGTTCCAGGTTCTGAGGTTTTCCCACCACTTGTAGGGCAGAATAAGTCCCTTACTCTGGTCTCCAACTGGATCTGAAGCCTGATAGCTATTCTTCAGCCCCCACTCCCAGCACACTGCCCTACCTTTAATGACCCAGCTTGCAATTAACATGGAATATCATGAAAGGCTGCTGAGTACTCTGCCTCCTGGGAGCATAACATTAAATGTTTATGCATAAAAACACCAAATAATGTGCATAATTAGGCAAATAACTCTCTCCTACTTTGCAATGCAAAAGGAGGAGGAAAATTAAGAGGGTGTTTTCAAACCTGTTGAACCTAGAAGGAAAGTTGGGGTTAGGGTGGGAGCTTCAAACCTGTTGAACCTAGAAGGAAAGTTGGGGTTAGGGTGGGAGGGCCTAGTGTCCATGAATTACTAGTGACAGAATTTTCCCATGTGTCTTTGGAATACTTCCAGAGTACTTCCTGGAAATACTTCATAGGAACACATGCAATCCATGCTCAGTGAAGAAATCCTAGAATGTAAAATCATGAACATCAATATTAAATTACCCACAGTCCTAACCTAAAGGAAGATGACCCTGTTTTGGCACCTGTCACTCTGGTCCTTGAAACAGAGGTCAGTCTGCCCTCAGATCACTGGACTATACAACAGCTGTTGTAATTCAGCTTCTTAATAACTTCCCTTGTAAACCAAACCGCAAGATAAACATATGCTAATGGGCGGTATCTTATGAAAATAAAGGGTTCATCAACATGGATGGAAGGAAAATCCAGTTATCAGGACAATCTAATTCATATCTAACTAATCAAACTTTTCCAAGTCATTCTAAGCCATTCCCCCCCTCGCTGTCCTTGCAAGTACCCATCTTAATTTCCAGACCAAAGAGAAGGATTTGAGCCTTTCTTCCTGTCTCCTTGAAGCCCTTGCAACAAAACTTGCCTTTTTCGGAAACCTAGTATTGGCATCTATATACATCAGGCAAGGGGCTCTTCCTTGCTAACATCCTCAACATGGATCGTGCACAGGGGGTTGTGAAGCAAAAACAAGTCAGAAGATGAATTGAATGTCAATACCTGAAGTTCTGTATGACAGATGCAAAACATATATTCATCCAGCATTTCTATATTCAGTCAAAATGCATTTATCAACCTATATAAAGAAATAATCCCACAGCAGCAAAGAAAATAGAGTTCAGTAGAAGTGGCAGTTAGGAGTAGACTAGAGATTGCAACCACTTTCAGAAAGAAAAGAAGGAGTGAAAAGGAATGTCCAGATCTTACATAAATATGCCACAGAGAGACACGCGGGCTGGCTCCTGAGGCACACTGTTCAATCCATCATGAAGATCGAGTGAGAACACAGCTCAGTTAGTGGGACAGTTGAGTTCAGAGAAGCACACAGCTATGTCATCATTTGTTTTCAGATTTCCTGGGTTATCAAGTCTGTTTACACTTGTAAACAGGGCTAAACACCCAATCCCAATTTCGAGATGAATACTGACCTCAAAAAGTGAGGCCTCTGTATTTTCAAAGGTCCTTGCTGATCTGATAGATATATCTGGCAGATTTTCCTTGGGGCCACATAATTCCAGGTCTGACCATGGACAGTCATCCAGACAACCAGACACTGCCCCTGCCCTGGGGACTGATCATCAGAGGCCCCCCCATATAAACTTAGTTCTTTGCTGATACAAACTAATCTCTTTAGCATAGCACTTTCTGTCTACATTAGTGAAAGATCAGAATTAAAGATGCTCATTTTTAATGACTTGCCACTTTGCACCCATTTTAGTAAAGGCTCTATTGAGTTTTATCATCAATGGGTAAAACACCCACCTCTGAATAGAGCAGATAAACTACAAAAAACTGCACATTCTCGCTCCCTTCACCCAGCAATGAGCCCAGGCAGGCAAGGGAATTAAAATGCACAACTTAATTGGATTTCACTGTGTCCTGCTGGCTAACAGCTCCCTCTCTTTATTATCACATTCAAATGCCAGGTTTAATTCCAGGAGTGAAGCTTGGAAGGTGAAAGGCGTTTTGCAGCAAATGGTTCATCAAGAAGCACTACCAGCCTATGTGTCTCCTTTGAGTGCAGATGGGGGTTTTCTGTAGGAGGGGCTTTCAATTTAATTAGGAACTGAGTGAATGATCAGGATGAAGGGAGAATGGGAGTGGGAAGGAGGGAATGAGTGCCCAGGACATTCCTGCCTAAAGCCACTGTTGGGGGAGTCCCTCGAGAGGTGGTATGGTTGCAACTGTGAGGTTCTCAAGGGCACCAGGAGCCTGGCAGAGGGGGGAGCATATAGAGGAAACCACAACTGCTGGTAGAACCCTGGACATGCTGGGGTGCCAGGATGTATGAAGCAGATACCTCTTGCATTAAGCAGGACCTGACGAGAAACCTGGTTCCTGCCCTTAAAAGAGAGGAGATTCTGGGTCCAAAGCTAAGGGTGAAGCCTCCCTGAATTTCCCCCTTGGGAGATAGACTCTGCCTCCCGAAGGGGAAGAACATGATTCTGAGAGCAGATGTCCCACATCCCTCTGAGGCCAAGGGCCTCTGCACCTGCAGTCCTTCTCCCCCTCCCTGCCTGCTGTCTGCTGCACACAGATGTGTGTTGCTTACCCCACAATCAAGGGGAAGGTGCTTATCCAGAGCTGGAATAGGATATCCTTACCCAGCCACCCTACTCAACCTATCAGGTAGGTTGAGTATGCACAGACACCTGTACACAGACACTCATAGGTGCACAAACACACAAACATATATGCATGCACAGGTGTATAGGCACATACATGCCTGCATTTATATGCACAAACACAGTTATACACAGGGCATGCATGGGCTTGTATGCACAGACATGCATGTACAAGCACGTGCACACTCAGACACATATGCATGGACATATATACACAAGCACATCGATGCACAGACACTGAGAGGCATATACACATTTCTCCTCACTTTGGGCATACAGTCTGCTACCCTGCTCTTTCAGAAAACAGAAAAGCCCCAAAATCTGGCATCTATGGCATGGCTGATGGGAAACTAGACACTCACTGTTGGGAGAAAGGCCTTCTTGTGTTTATTCTTCAGATTGAAGTGAGTTGAAATCAATCCTAGGCTGAATTCATTCTGGAGAATTTACATCTCTCAAGACTTAAGGAACCCACCCGGGGTAGACATAGGACTGGGAGCTTGTTCATCCTTTTTCAGGGATGTTTGTGGATCCCATTCTTGCATGGAGTTTTCCCTCCCGCAGAGCAGAGTGGGAAAATGTTTTCCATGGAAAACCAACATATATGAAATCAGTCCCAGGTGGAACCGGACTTCAGTATAAGGGCATTTCTTTAAAAAAAAACAAAAACAAAAAAAAAAAAAAACCACTTTGCCTAGAAATTATACTAAACTCTTTGTTACCTTGGAATGTGATTTTCTTAAATATACCATAAAAAAACTCTAACAATAAAACCAGAGGCTGACAAAATCAGAGACTGATAAATTTGTGTACATTCAAAATAAAATCCTATTACATAAAATTATCTTAGAGGTAAAAAAGAGAAGATACTCACTGGAGCCATCACTAACAAAGTGTGGGCATGAGGAATATGTACAGTTTTCTGTAAATCAGTAAGAAGGGGGGAAAGACACTGCTTGGGGAAAAAAATGGGCAGAAGACTTGAAGAGGCAAGGCGAGGCAAGGCAAGATGGACAGGAGACAGGCTGCCATTGGAGCCAGGGAATGTGGTCAAGACCACAAAGGAATGCTGCTCGACACCCTCCTCCCAATGGTCTGGGTGTCTATCCACAGCCACTGCCAGGGTAGACATGCACTCAGAGTGACCCTAGGATCCACCCCCAGGTGGGCTCCTTATAAATGCTCTTCTGCTCTCCCCAGGAAGTGGCCCAGCTAGATGGGTAGCTGGGTGGATCAGGTCTGTGGGTCTGAGATGTGGGTGCCTCTGCTCCCCAACTGTGAGGGTGGATGGAAGGAAGTGGGTCTGAGTCAGAGGTCTCCTAGGCTTATTTTCCAGGACACTGACCTCCCTGTGACCCCTGAAAGAGACCAGAGAAGGGTGTGGGCTGTGACCTCTTGCAGTCTCTGAAGAAAGACACACAAACACAGACATAGATGACACACAGGCAGACACAGACATAGATGACACACAGACCACACAGAGAAACACACAGAGACACACTCACACAGACACATACACATGGATACAGACATATACTCACACAGACACATACACATAGACACAAACATATACTCACACAGACACACATACATAGACACACTCACACTTCAGGATGGGCTCTGAATGGCTGACCTGGGTAGAAGGAGGGCAGATCCTCTGTCTCTGAGGCTGCATGGCAATGAACCATATAGCTGATGTGTCAGCAGGAGCACTAACCCCGCTAGAGTTGCTCAGGCCAGAGCTGGGTTGATTTGTCCCAGGGCAAAAATAAACAGTATTTTTTTTAAGATTATGTTCAGAATAGGGGCTTTCCTCCCCTGTGAGGGGATGACCTACCTTGCCCTTGGGTTTGAGGACTGCTGGAAATGCCCCCTACGGGTGGCAGGGCCACCAAGCTCGATGGGGAGTGAGCTTCCTTCAGAAGGTCATGCAGCCAAGTGGGAGGAAGCCATGCCCTCCAGGACACTGCCTCACCCAGTCTCCAGGATGAAGGTCCAGGTTTGGGGTCTGAAGCAACCTTGGCCCTTCTCTGACTGAGGGATGGAAGCAGGAGCTTGCCCCCAGCATGGGTGTAGTCATGATAGCTGTGACTGACTGGCGCTGAGGAGCACCCACAGCCTGGGGTCAGCAAGGGTTCAGGGGAAATAGGGCTTCTCCTGCCCTGCATGAATTTAGAGCATCTCCTATAAGTAAACAAGCTGAGTGGATGAATGGTGCCTTGATGAGCCAGTCTCTACTAAAAGTCAAGCCTCAGTGTAGGTGGGTGGTTTTCTTCTAGGTTTCTATCGTCTTTGACAGACACCCTCTGTTCCCATTACATCTGTGAGTGCCTGGGGTGACCAACTCACCTGCTATTGGTGGGGGAGGAAAGAACACAGGTGATAGGTCCCACCTGGGAAGCAACTTTACCTCCAAAGGTTCAGCACGGGCCACCCTGGGGGCAGGTCTGTGGGAGGCAGGTCCATTGAGGCAGGAGTAGTCCTCGTGGTTGGCCAGTCCTGGTAGACATGGAGGCTCCCACTCAGCGACCCCACAGGTCAGAGGATAGATGACAAGGCATTCTTGCAGCACAAGAACAGAGACCCAGAAACCCACTGCCCTCTCAGCCCTTCCTCCCCACTGCGTGGTTGTGAGCCTGTCTCCCTCTGCACAGGTGCCCTTCCCCCAGTGCCCACAACACACGGTGGCACATCCCACGGGCAGCCCCATGTGACCTCAATACCCTGGGGGGTGTAGTTCAGACAGGAAACCCTCCTCACTCAGCTGCTGACCACCTGGAGCCCAGATCTCTGGAGGACACCTTCGTGTCCTCATCCTGTTCTCCCAGTGTTGGGAACAGTGGGGATGAAACAGAGTTCACCACCTGCTGCACAATAGATCCTAAACATGCGGCCTTGCCTTCTGTTTCCACAGAGAGCCTATGGGGCTGGTATTAGCACTGCCACCTAGACAGGTTGGTGCCCCAGAGACCCCATGGTGGGTGAGCAGCAGAGATGGGACCCACTCCAGGGTGTAGTTGACTCTCAGCCTCTGGTCCTGACCACTCAGCTCAGTTCTATCTCCCATGATGCTTGGTTTTGCTCATGCCCAAGTTCAGCTCTGTCTGAAGGGAGCCATCAGCCACCAGCCATCAGCACAGTCCTCCCAGGAATGACCACAGACCAGCGAGGAGCTCTCAAATTCTCCCTGCCTGGTGCCACAAGTGAGCGTGTGACTTTGAAAGACACTTCTAGGGTTTAAGGAGTTCTGAAGGTATCTCCACCTGGGCCCTGGGTCCCCTCGACCTTGGAAAGGGGGCTGCAGCAACTTGTGGAATAAAAACACTAGTGCAGGTCCGGGGGAGGGGCCCTGTGCAGAGGATCTCCTGAGCTCTGGCCTGGCCACCGCCTGCTGCCTCTGGGTTTCCTCAATAAGGATGGACCTAGCACACTCTCAGTTATTCCATAGGGTAAGACCACATCTCTTTCTGCAAGAGACTCATTAAAATTTCTGATCACGCAGGCCGTGTGTGCCATGAACCCCTGCTGCTGGTACAGTTCTGTGACAGGCTCAGAAAATCATTTGAGTGATTGAATGAATATACATATAGGGAGAAAGGAAAGAACGGAGAAACGCCTCCTGCCCCCACT
This sequence comes from Uropsilus gracilis, assembly GCA_004024945.1. Taxonomy (NCBI): domain Eukaryota; kingdom Metazoa; phylum Chordata; class Mammalia; order Eulipotyphla; family Talpidae; genus Uropsilus; species Uropsilus gracilis. Next base: position 8,169 of record PVHY01011582.1, read on the forward strand.
GAACCTAACGCAGTGGTAGAAAATTCTTCCACTTTCTTAGGGACAGAAGGGGTGGGGAAGGGGGAGAAGGTAGGAACCTTCTGTCCAAGACTTGGTGTGTGACAGCCGCAGAGTGCTCGGAACACCATGCAAGGTCTGCCCCCCACAGTGATGGACTGTGAGGTTCAAACCCTGAAGTGGTGACCCCACAATGTGGACCCCACAGAGTGCATGTCAAGGGATGGATGCTGAGGAGTAGGCGCTGAGGATCAATGTCTGCTGCTCTGTGTTATATAAATTTTACATAAACATACAAAGTGCCTAGTACAATTTAAAAACCTAGATGCTTGAGGTCACTGCAGTGTAAATGGTGGGTTGCATGAGGCCAGGTATCTTCATGCTTCTCTGCTGATTTAGGTTCGGGGAAGCTGACCGCTGGCCTGTGCTTCCTGTTCTCTGTTGAGCAGGAGCCAATGTCCCATCAAGCCTGGCATCAGCTGGGACATTATCTGGTTCCAAGCAGGTTACCCCTGAGGCTGCACCAGAGCAGCCCCCATCTCCCAGAAATGACAGCTGTGATGAGCAGAAACATGGCCCCTGTCACTGGAATGCTGGCCCTAGTGGGTGCACTGTCTATGCTGCCCCCTCAGCCTCATCAGTGAGGCATATTTGCTCTTGGCAGTGTCCAGCCCTAGGCTTCGCTGACAAGAGAAGGGACTACTAGCAGACGGACAGGCTAATGAGCTCCTCTGGGGAGGAGGTGGCTGTCTAGCAGAGCAGTGCACCTTCCTGGCAGGCATGGGCAGCATCAGGACACACCGTGGGCTAGATTGCCAACCTAGTCCTTGTCCACTGGGTTTGCATGTGAGCCTGAGGGATTCTGGGTTGTTCCCAGGGCATGCAGAGGGCAGATCCAGATGTGTGTGAGTGTGCATGTGCAAGGGTGGGTGTAAGTATGTGATTGTGAGACAAGTGGGTGATGCGTTAGTGAAAACAGGTATGATTGTGTGGAGGTGTACCTGCGTGTGCACAGCGTGTGAGTGTGCTACATGTGTGTATTGTAAGAAACTCTGATTCCAGGCTGACTATCGTCCCCCCCGTCCCCATCTTCATCTGCACCACACAGAGAACAATGCTGCCTCAATTTTCTCAGACATCACAAGGAGGAAGGGATGGATCCTGGTCCTGGCTGTGTGCAAAGCTACTTGTGGCACCAAGGCCTTAGGGTTACAGAGGAGCACCTATCAAGGTCTCCATGGGACCCCCAAGGTGTAATTGCAGCCTCTGCTTCTCATCTCAGCCACCTTCTGCTCAGTTGTCCAGGAGGCCTCCCTGCCTGACCCATATCTTGAGTATCCCTCTCAGGTGACACACCCCAGAGCACTTGGGAAGACTGCACTTGGGATGAGGACCTCCCCTCATCCCTCCCTCATCCCTCATCCCTCCCCTCACTCTCTCCAACCCCTGTGATCCCTTGCTTCATCCCTCTCCCCCCACCCCAGTCCCCATATGGTTCCCTGGTTGTCTAGCTCCTTCTTAAGGCCACTTCTCTTTTGCTGGCCTTTTTTCTTTCCCTCCTCCTGTCACACGTTGCTACATCCTCATGCAAAATTAAGTCCAAAACGATTTCAGTTACTCCCAACCCTGAGACAAGTTTTAAAATAGCGACAGGATTAACATCCCCCTTCCCACTTGAGGGCTGTAAGGGACTCTGGTGGATCCGAGTGCATTTTCCATTTGCCAACTTGCTAATGCAAATCCCATGGGGACCAGGAAATTGCTGATCTATTTCAGCATGCAAATATTTCCTCTGATGGGCTTGCTTCCCCTCAGAAGGGGTCCAAATAAAGCACCGCACAGAACCCTGCTTTTTTCGGCCCCTCTCATTGAAATTGAATGTGTAAATCTTCTCTGTTGCCTTTATTGATCAAGGCCAAAATTACAAATATAAATTACCATGGTGGGAAGCGAGGTGCTCTTGTGGAGGATGAGAGGGGAAGGCCACATTGTCAATAATGCATCTGATAGGACCAAGAACAGTCAGGGAAAGCTGGGCTCTAGCATGGCCCTGTGGATGACTCCCATCAGCTCACTTCCTGTCAAGTTCCTGCTCCTAATAGAGGTGCAAGTGGATACCTTAGCATCAGCCTTGCCCTTCACTGTACTTGACTGTCCCCATGAAAGCTGATATCTGTTTTTTTGTTGTTTTTTTTTTTTGGAGGCTAGTTCTTGATATGTTGCCCAGGGTAGTCCCAATCCCACCGACTCAAGTGATCCCCAGCCTCAGCCTCCCAGGAAGCTGGGATTACAGGCACCTGCCACTGCGCCTGGCTGCTTTTCTGAGACCAGGTCTTGCCATATTATCCCCAGTAGTCTCGAACCCGTGAACTCAAGCGATCCTGGGCCTCTTGCCTCCCAGGGCTTGGATTACAGGCACTTGCCACCATGCCCAGCCTTTGGTATCCGTCTCTTAAACTGTGATGCATCTCTCCTGTCCAGACAGCCCGAGTCCCCTCATCTCCTTTCCTTACACATCTCTTCCTGGCACTGGCTTTGAAATTAGAGTCCTGAGTGTAGGTCTAAAACAAGATGGGAAAAGGGGGGTTGGAATTCAACCTTTCCTTGCCAGGAGATCTTGTGACATTTCTGTGGGAGACCTGATTGTGACAGTTCTTGAGCTCTTGAGTGACCCAGGTGTGTACACAGACCAGGGTCCCCGAGGACTCCAAGGGCTGACTAGGGCATCTGTAGTTTTTGGAGATTTGCCTGTACAAATGCTCAGTGAAGAGGCAGACAGGAAGGTGCCCTCGGCAGCTGGCTGGAGGTTGGAGGCTGAAAAAATAAGATAAAGGGTTTGGTGGAGATGGGAATGCTTGTGTGGGCAGGAAGGGAACATGGAGGCTGGGTGTGGTCCTGTGGTCCTTGACTCCAGAGAAAGGGTGGTAATGTGTGAGTTCATAGCTCTGCTCAAGACACCATGGCAGGGCCTCTGCAGGCAGGGCTCAGACCAGCAAATCCAGCCCTTCAGTCGGTTGGCTGACTATTAACACCTGCTCCATTGTCATCCAGGACACCGAGTCCCAGATAGCAGATGCCACAGGCAGACCCATGTGGAATCAGCTCTTCTTTTCTCAAGGACTACGCTGGCTCACCCCACTCCTGCCTCCAGTTGGCTTAGACACTGTGCACACAACTGCTACATGATGCCCTCCCTAAGGATGTTCTGCAAAGTCATAACATGTATTTCCACCATTCCTGTGGTATGAAGAATGAGGAGAATGCTGTCATCTTTTTTTTTAAAGAGAGAATACTCCTTCAAGTAGCTAATAAAGATAGGACTGACTTCATCCTGATTGCTCCCCAAGGGTGAAGAGAACCCTCTAGAAAAGCCTCTCCTATGCAACCTTTCTGATTTGGAGGTGCCTCTGGCCTCAAGAGTCACCCCTAAGAGCTGCCCCAGGTTCATGGATGGTTGGGAAACTAGCATTTTCCATCTCCATCCCCCTGGTAAGGTTTGCAGAACCCAGGGTAGGATTGGAATTGAAAATAGGCTGCATTTAGGGGATCTCGGAGGCCAAGGAAGACTCATTCAGCCCAATCTGCCAAATTGGGGGTGGAGGGATGTTTCCTGATCTCCGAATGTGCAGTGGCTGACATTCAGGAAGAATCTAGGCTACACCAGACAGAAAGAATCCTGGTTAGTCCTTCTAACATGGGATTCAGAATCCAGGGCAAGATTAGGCATTTAAAATGGAGCATATTTTGGGACCACTAGAACCATAGAAAGCTCAGTTTCCCCCACCCCAACAAGGGTAAGGCAACCCTTCTTTACTATAAATCTTAGTCCTGGCAGCCACTACATCTACCATAGGTCATTGATTTCAGGCCTCAGCAGGATTAGGAAGCCAAGACCAAACTAGTCTAAGAATCAGACATATTGGGGACCTGTGGGACTGTGGAAGATTTGATCAGACAGCCCCTGACCAACTTAGTTCAAGGAACACTTCTCTGGACCCTAAATCACTAATATTGGCTGTGATTATGTAAGTGCTATGACTGCCTAAGAATGACATGATCAGTTTAACTACCCAGGACTATATAGCCAGGGACACACTCAGGATCTATGGACAAGGGATCTGTCAATCAGGATCAGGATCTGTCAATCAAGATCTGTCGATCAGGATCTATCAGTCAGGGGACTGTACTCTAAAATTCTAGTACCTATAGCCATATGAAGGTCCAAGCTACTCTGGATACCCAGTCCACTTCAAACCACATGATAAGGGATTTGGGTCATGAGGCAGGACCTAGCGTCTAGGGAAAGAAACATAGGGGAATCCATGCTAGGGGAGTCTCAGGGGAAACTTCCCTAATCCCTAAATTACTGGCATTGGCAACCATTTTAGGAGAGTTCAGTGCTGTCTGGAACAAGAAGAATCCATTTCAATATGCCTCATTAGAGATTTGATGCTTAGGACAGGAATAGGCATCTTGAATGGGACATATCCAGGCACCTCTCAATAAAGAAAGGTTTAGTCAGACTTCCCACCCATGACCAACAAAGTGGAAAGACTTTTCTAAGCCCTAAATCATGGGTAATGACAGCCATTATGGAAGGGCCCCGCCTCCCCCAGCAAGAGAATCCACTCAGTCTTCCTTATTAGGGTTTCAGAACCAAAGGCAGGGCTAGATATCCAAAATGAGACATAGAGTCTATCACTGGGGCTAAGTAAGTCTCCCCCAGCACAACCAGTGGAGGAGAAATGCCCCTGAACATTAAATTGCAGGTATAGGCAGTCACTATGGGACGATCCCGGTACAGACAGAATCACTTTCAATCCCTCTGATAAGAGATTTGAGAAGAAGGGCAGGAGCAGGCACCCTTGGGACCTCTGGAAAGAGACACCACTTGGGATCTCTGGAATTTAGGAAGTCTCAATCAGGTGACTTCTGGTCCATGAAAGGGAAACCTCCCTTATCCATAGGTCCCCAGTAGTGGCAGCAATTATGGGAGGGTCTGGGTCTACCCTGGGCAGAGAGATTTCTGGTCAGTCTACAACAGTAGGAATTCAGTACACAAGACAGGACTAATTATGTGGAGTGGGATATAATAGGAAAACTCTGGGTTAAGGGAAGTCCCAGCAAGCACCCCAGCTCAGTGACAGAAAGAGAAACTTCCTTAAACCATAATTCAGATTATGTGCAGTCATTATATGAGGGTCCAGATAATCCATTGAACCCTCTAATGGATTCAAAACCCAGGATGAGGGGTAGAACCACTACATAATGGAAAAGTTGACTGTAAGCAGTGTTCTCTTTCAAATACAACCAGAAATCAGCTATCATAAATCTCATCAACTCATCGCCAGTGTGGTTGGATTGACTCATGCATTTTCCTCTCTGAGGTGGGTGTTTGGTCACTTGCTAAGGTGGTGAGGCAAGAAGAGGGGAGGCAGACTGTTTGATAGGAACAAACTAGGGGAGAACACAAGGTCCACTGAGCCCAAGCTGGCACAGGTGACCTCACAGTGAGTCTGTTGCTTTCTGAGCTCAGAGTTATATTTATCATTCCCAGAAAATTAGACTGATAGTGTAAGCAGCTGTGGTGTCCCATCCCTACATTCCTTGCAAAGTGAGGTATTTTGCGGCTGTGAACTGCTAAGACCCAAGTGTGATAATGAGATGGGGGCATGGGAAGCAGTCTTTGGACACAGACTGGAGACATAGCTAGTCATGGAGAGAGGAACAGCATTATAGGTTTCCCAGCACTGGTGTGCCCTCCCCCAAGCAAGTCTGTGACTACTGTGACAGCCACGTTTGGACCCCTCACCTCCACACACTCCTTTCCTCTGCCAAAACAATGAGAATTCCAAGACTGAAGCCACAGTGCCACCTACTGGGATAAAAAGGCAAGTCATGTGCAAAGGAAGACTCGATCAAGGAAAATAGGATGTTGGTGCTGAAAAAAAACAGATGCCAAACATTATGATACCAAATTGGAAGACCTAACAAAGATATTAGAACAGCATCATGAAAACATTCAGTGAAGTTTGAGACTCATTTTACCACAGAAAGGCATGCTCAGAATATCAGAAAAAAATGTGCAGGAACAGAAGGAATTCTTAATCAAAGAAATTGAAGGTATTAAAAAACCAAGCAGAAATGATGGATATAAAGAATACAATGAAAGAACTAAAGGCAGTCATGAAAAGTATAGTAAGTAGGCGTAGTCTTTCAGGAGAAATAACCAGTGAAATAGAAGATTACAGTGTGCAAATAAAATTCAAGTGGAACTGGATGGGAAATAAGATTCAGAGAAAATGAAGAAATTATATTTGAAATAGCAGAATTAATTACAAGAGGAAATATAAGGATCATGGGTATTCCAAAGGGTAAAGAGAGAGAAGGGAACAAAGAACCTAATCAATGAAATAACTGAGAACTTCCCAAACCTAACAAAGAACTAACTATAGAGAGCTGACAGAAACACTCAAATTTCTAAAGTCTAAATAACCTATGCCAAGACACAGAATTGCCAAATTATGAAAATAAAGGGAAAAAATTAAAAGCTTCTGGGAGTAAGGGAGACAAGCAACATACAAAAGGCATATTGCATATAAAAATATGTCAATATTCAAAGAATGACACTGACCTTGATTAGTTTCTCATCAGACTTCTCAGCAAAAACTAGTGTTTAGTGAAAATGTAATGACATATTAACAGGTCTAAAGATAAAGTATGCCAGTCAAGAATACCCTATGCTGAAAAATATAATTCAACTATGATTGAGAAATATTTTCTTAGACAAACAAAAAACTAAGGGAATTTACCATCACCAGATATGCCCTACAAGGCATGTTGAAAGAGGTTCTTCTTCTAAACAAGAAAAAAAACAAAGAACATAAGACCTTGAGTAAGTTAAAATAATAATACAGACTCAGAAACAAAGCAAGATTAATGAGACAGCAACCCATTAATAATAACAACAAATAATAAAAGGGTAGAGGAAAGGAAAGTATAGGACAGTAAAATGATGACTAGTCAATACCAACACAAAAATGACTATATTATATATAGAAAATCTGATGCCATCTTTTATGGTAATCACAAAAGAAAAATCTAGAGCAGAAGTACATAGTAGAAATGAAGAAACTGAGAGAACTATCAGGGAAAAACATTCAGATGAAAAGGTAAATAGAAATATATGGAAAGGGAAACAACAGAGAGATAGAATGATAGTAATTAAGCCCCATGTACAAGTAACCACCCTCAATGGAAATGGTCTGAACTTATCAATCAAAAAACATGGAGCAGCAGGTTGTATAAAGAAGCATAATGTGGCCAAGATGAGAGGTGGGGGAGCAGAGTGGGGAGAAGATGCATAATCCATCTATATTATGCATACAAAATCCTCAGATCAGCTCTAAAGATAAACAATGATTTAAACTTCTGGTGCAAGTAATTTCAAGTCAATAACAAAAAAGCAGGCACTGCTATTCTCATGTGTGATAAATTATACTTTAAACCAATAAAAAATAATTAGTGACAGGACATTATATAGTGATCTTTTACGGTCCATTAGAAGGTGTAACTCTAATCAATATTTACACACCTACCACAGGTTCACCTAAATACATAAAACTATAACAAACCTAAAGCAAGACATTGGCAGTAACACAATAATAGTAGGGCATCTCAACACATCACTAAATCAGTGGATAGATCATCCAGAAAGAAAACAAACAAGGCAATAATGGTCTTAACTTAAGTAGATGGACCTCACAGACTAAGAATTTCCATTCTAAAATAAATAAATAAGAATTCCTCTCAAGTACATACAGAAAACTATGGGAGCCCATCTCAGAGATGAGAAACTTGTAATCTAAATCTTTGCAAGTTAAACTCTCTGTCCCCCCCCCCTCCCCGCAGGAGGAACAAACTGGGAGCTGATCTGAGAATCAGGGGACCCCCTAGGGGGCGTAGCTCTCCGGACCCCAGGTATAAGAGTGCTGAAGTCATGAACTGCATCATTATTAAGAAAATATAGGAGCCCTGTCGTCAGATTCTTCACTTTAATTAAATTCTCTGTGAAAAGTCATTGAAATACTGGAAGGAGCCCGAGGCAAGGAGAACCAGATAAGCTTTACAGTCAAGGAATAACCTTGGGTGACTTGTAACCGACTTTTATTATCCTGATTCACTAAAATGATTGCTTAGGAATGTTTAGTAGTATCTAATGATAATCTATTTTCTGTTAAGATATTGATTTCTGTCTTTCCCGTTATTGTCCTCACACGCTCAATGATAATTGCACTCACGCGGTCATTCCTGCCTCTCACTGAGATAATGCACCCACTACTCACAAGATGCCCCACCTCATGAAATGTCGAAATAGCTCTTTAAACAACATAAAAAGTGGCCTGAAAACCTAGAATAAACCAGCAGATTTCATTGCTCACTGAATCCGTGTCTGTGATCATCATTCGCCTGCCTGAGTTTCCTGTCCGCCTGAAGCCTGCACTTAGCGGTCTTTCTTGCACGGCCGGTCCGTAGCAGAAAACCTCAAGAATAGATCAAATCTTGGGACATAAAACAAGTTACAATGAGTATAGGAAAATTGAAAATCATAGCAAGCACTTTTTATGATCACAATGGTATGAAGCACAATATCAACCAAGAAAACTGGAAAAAAAATCAAGTGCATTAAAACTAAACAAAATGTAAGAGGGAAATTCATAGAACATGTCCACATAAATAAGAAAGAAAAATTTCAAATAAATTATCTAACCTTACATTTAAAGGAACTAGAAAAGGAGTAAATGAAGCCAAACCTCAGTAAAAAGAAGGAAATAATAAAACTTAGGTAAGAAACAAAGGAAATCGAAACCAGAAAAAACGTACAAAAGATCAATAAGCTCAAGTGTTGATTCTTTGAGAGGATAAACAAATTGATAAGCTCTTAGTTATGTTCACTAGAACAAGAGAGAGAGAAAAGAATCAAAAACGAAAGAGATGAAATCATAGCAGATACTACAGAAATACAAAGGATCATGTGTTATTAGTATAAATATCTAAATACAAAGATAAAAATCTAGATGAAGTGCGCAAAGTTGTAAAATCATACAACCTTCCAATACTGAACCAAGATAAAACAGATAGCTTGAACAGACCAATCACAAAAATGAAAATTGAAAAAGCAATCAGGATCCCTGAATCTCTGTTGTTTCCTTATTTAAACTTCAGTTTCTATGTTCTGTTTATTAATTTTATTTTCAGGGTTTATATGTTCTTATGAATTTTGTTGTTTCTCTTTGATAAACTGTTCTGTGTTCCCTTGTATCACTTGACTTCGCTTTCTTCATTTTCTTCCATCTTTTTGGTTGTCTTCATTATGGAATTTTGAAACATCTGATAGGAAAATAAAATATTCCATGTCTTTATGTTAGGTTTTGGAGAGTTGTTCCCTATTCTGATGTCATATTCCCTTGAGGTCTCAAGTTGCCATGTGTTGTGGTTTTCTGTCTGCCCATTTTGCTGATTTAAATTTCCCCATTTAAAAAAAAAAAGTATCCATAGCAGTAACTTAGAGATTTGAACTATTTCTACTTTCCAGCAGGTGATTTTATGTGATTTTAACTTTTTTACCTTTGTCAGCTTCCATAGGCCTGGAGTGGTCCAGTCCTTGGTATGAATGTTCAGAGTGAGGGGTGGAGGGTTGGTTCATGTTTGTGGCTTCATCAAATAGCCCTCCTCTCTGGGGTTCCAGAGCTGAGACTCTTCAGTGTGCTGTCAATGCACTGCATGAGGTTAGTACCAGCCTGCAGTAGAGATGAGGAAGGGAAGAGGGAGGCCAGTCCAGTGCATTATCCTTGTTCTTTTCACTGGGGGTCCCAGCCTACAGGGAGCACCCCAGCTCCTCTGCATGCATCTTCCCTCAGACAATGGTGTGCCTCCATACCATTGGACTCTCCTCACAAAGGTCACTGACCAAGCAGCAACTTCACAATTATACCACAAGCTCTCTCCCCTGGACTGCTGCCTCAAAGCACCTCTCTCCACCTACCTCTTGATCAATGAAGTATGACTCTCCTCTGTCTCTTCTGCTGCAATCTGTGCTGGTCTCTGGTTTCCAAGCAGTGTTTCAGTTTCACCCCAAGCCATAGGACTCTTCAGATGCATTTTCTCTCTCATTAACTGAGACGATCCTTTGGGTGGCAGAACAAGGAATCTCCTCTAAGACTAATATGGTCCACTTTCCTTGTTTACTTTTTTCCCAGAATATTCTTCCCCTTACATGAAATTAACTTTAAGAATAATGTTGTTTCCACCAGAAAAAAAGAAGAAAAAAGGAACATGGACCCTAATGTTTTTTATATAAATCCACCAGAGGACTATTATTCTTCCATAAACTTCACATTCAGCATAGTATAACTTCAGAAAATGGAACTTTCGCAGATTTCTGATATTACCTGAAATTTACTTTCAGCACAGTATTCTTTCTGTGAATAGAATATATAGCCTTATCTTTCCAGCAGAAGTTTCCTACTATTACTTGAAATTGTATTTTAGAGCTGTGTTCACTCAGTGAAAACCATTTGTCACCATGTTTCCCACAGAGCTCAACAAGAAATTCTTAAAATTACAAGAAATTGTATTTCAGTACTTTGTTATCTCAGTTATGCCACTTGTCTCCTTGTGTTTCCTATTTAATACTACCAGAAGATTTTTAACATTTCATGAAATTGACTTGCAATGGTTATTTCAGTGAATGGAACATGTACCTATGTTTTTCCTGTACAGCTCTATCAACAGATTCTTAATATTTCACTAGACACCCAGAGTAAAGAAGCAAGTAGGTCAACCACTTCTGCTGCTAAGTCCACAAAAGAAACTATATTAAAAAACAAAAGGATGAACACTGACTAAGGTAAGCAAAAGTACTAGTCTTGTAATCAGCTATTAAGTGAGGAGATAGAACTGGACATCTACCTCTCTGTCCTTCAAGAAAAGGCTATCAAGGTGAAGTGTTGATGCTCCCAACATATATTATTATGTACTTCTGAGTATATCATTGTTTCCTTAAAAAGAAGAATCTTTCAGAATCAAAAACCATAACTATTCCAAACGTTACTAGTGAGATGAGCAAATAAAAGTTTTGGTGCCCTGTGATATTTTATGCTCATACCTCTCTAAACCCAGAGAAATTCTCCCCAAGGAATACAACTTTCAGTCTCTTTCTCAGTCTGGAGCTAAAGAGAATTGGGCTCTATTTGAAAATGCAAAGTGATGACGCAAATTCTGAAACCAACAAACTAATGAACTAAATTGTCAAAAAAAAAAAAAGTAAATATTTTCCCTAAAGGGTTTATTATCCAAAATCATTTATTAAAACATAGAAGAAAATTCTACTAAAAAGCTACAAATCATTAAAGCTCAACTTCTAGAAAAACTGGGGAACTGTTCCAAAGTTCTCCTTTATATCTTTTAGTGTACGAAATTTTAAGATTGCAAAAGAATTGTCACATTCTTCAAATTCAAATTATACTACAAAATGATAATTACAATAACAGCATGGTGTTGAAATAAAAACAGATTATGGAACAGAACTGAGAACTCAGAAACTCCGATATAGAGAGTCAACTTATGATCAAAAAACCAAGAGCACACATTGGAGATGGGAAAGTCACTTCAAAGAACGGACAACGAGGCAGTAACATGCAAATTAATAATACTAGGCCAGTATCTAATATCATAATAAAAATTAACTCAAAATAAGTAAAAGATTTGGATGTAAGACCTATACTCATAAAATGTATAGAAGAAAATATAGATAACTCATTCATATCACCATCAAACATGTCTATGGGGATTTTACTCCAATGACAAGGAAAACAAAAGTAAAAGTAAACAAATAGTATTATATTAAACTAAAAGGCTTTTGTAGGGAAAAAGAAAACCATCACAAAAATGAAAAGGCAACCTACTGGTGCAGAGAAGGTATTTGCACATTATAGAGCTGACAGGGAATCATTATCTGAAATGTATAAATTACGTTAACTCATCGACAACAAGCCCAGTTTTTTTAAAAATGCACAGAAGAACTGAATAAATATTTCTCAAAAGAAGACACAGATGACCATCATCACTGATTATACAGGAAATATAAATCAAAACCACAATGAAATATCATTTCACACCTGTGAGAATAATATAGAGTGTATATATATTAATATTTATACACACAAATATGTACATACACAAACACAAAATCTGCTGTGAGAGTTCTAACAAAAACCCCAACCTTTTATCATAATAAAAACAAAAGAAGTGATCTTAGTAGAATGTGATAAGAAAAATGAGCCTAAGAATTAACTTTTTATAGCATTATTTTGTCTAGACACCCCAATAAAGTCCATGGCTCCTCTTTAGATATGAAAATAAACAATCCTACTTGTGCACTAGAGACATAGGCAGGCTTCTGGCAAAAAGAATTCAAGTTCAACAAATGTTTATTGAGTGCCAACTTTGTGCTAGTCTTTGTTTTAAATACTGAGAAATGGCATCTAACAAAATGAACAAGGTACCTGCTGTCAAGGGAGTTTACATTCTAGTTGCTAAAAATATACAATATACACACAGATTTTTTTTAATTAGCAGTTATATGCTATGAAGACAATCTTACCAGAAGATAGACTCAAGAATGATAGGCTCTACAACACACAAAATGGTAAGAGAGGACTACTTCTTTCGATCTTTGTCTTTCTTAATATTGGTGTACACCTGAGTCTGCAGTGTTTCAGAGGCAGCCTTCATTTTATAAAAATCTATTATTTCTTCTTCCAATTGTCTTCTTTCCTCCTCAAATTTCATTGTCTCCTCTTGTTGGATTCTTTTAAGATGCTCAAATCTCTCCTGTAGCTGTGAAACAAATACACGGTTGTGACTGTACTTTGGCACATTGTGGTAAAATATTCCCAAAAACAAAATAGAGGTTTTTTTTTTCTACTTATCAAATATACCATAATCATCAAAGTAGAGACAGATCTTAATAGCAGTCAAAATTCATGATTAAAGTAAAATTTCGGATATGAACTTTCTTATTTCAATTTTAAATATATCCCCATTGAGATCTAAGCTGTGAAAATAAACAACTTTTAAAACATTTCACTTTTCCTAATGAGTTATATTTTCTTACTCTATATTTCTCCAGAAATGTCTTCAAATAAAATTTGATAGATGCTCAGTAAAAATACATTAAAATATAGCATGGAGTATGAAATATTCTTTGAGAATTAAATTGATAGAGAACTTTGAAGGAAAGACTGATAATTCTGTTTTTTTTAATGAAGTTAATATGATTATGGAAAGAAACAAAAAAATTTCAAAGACCTCTTACAATTATTTTTCACTTCTGAGGTTTCATTTAACCTTCTGTACTTAAAATAAGCCAAATTGCCCATATGAAGGAATATCACCTCGGATTCTATTAAAATAAGTCCTTGACAAGTCCTTACTCAGCAACATAAGGATTGTTTGTATGCATCAGAAGAGGTATTTTTTAATACTATTGCTGATATGTCATAAAACTATTAAGTATACCTTTTAGGGAAAAAAATAAGCTAGGGGCTTCCACTGCCACAATATTAATCACAGCTTACATGGCAGTGAAGAATGCAAGCACAGTGTTATACCAGTGGTTCTCAAATCTAGATGCCCATTAGAATCATCCATCAGGTTTGTAAATCTCCTGATGCTGAGGGTACATACAGACCAATTGCCTCGGAATACCTGGAGCTGAAACTCAGACATGTGTTTGTAAAAAGAAAATTCATCAGGTCACTGTAGTGTACAGCAAAGATAGTGCTCTTAGTTTTAAAGATGTGGTTTTCCCCTCTGCTGGAGTCAAATATTTCTTGTAGTTACAATTTCAACCTTAAGAAGCAAATTTGCATCTAGAAACAATTGCAATAAGGGTGGTTAGAAAAGACTAGGGATCTGAGCATGTAGTGTGTAGAATGATGGCAAAGATCATTTCATTTAAAGACAGTAGGGTGAAAGGCTCAGGCTTCTGTGGAAAACCTTGGCATCTCTGCTTTGGGCTTCACCTGGGCCAGGGGCTTGGCCTGAAGTATTGTGTCTCTTCTCCCTGGGATTCTTTGGTTGAGGTGGCAATCTTCCCATCTCTGTCCTCCCCAGATGACCTCAGCTGCATACCCATCTTCCATCACGGAGATGCTTAAATCTCCCTAACATCCTTTATTGTGTTCTGTATTGGGGTTTGATAGGCAATGGGATACTTCAGTCCCACCTCTCTGCTGTAGGAGTCTCTGAGTGGTATCCTGTTTCCTAGCAGCTGTTAGTTGTACCTCTCACAAAGGAAAGAAAAGACAGTAACCCTATACATTGCATCTTGATCATGTCACTCCTCCTAGTTTTTATGTATTGAAAATTTCAAAGATGTAAGCTTAAGTCTGATAAGTCCGTCCACTATTTGTATGTAGAAAGTTTACTTTTGTGAATCTCCACTTTCCTTGTCAGTTAGTCAGTTGTTTAGTTATCACGTGTTAAATAATTGTTACTTTTCTAAACCTGCCAGGTGGGCCTGGTTCACTGTCACCTTCTTCTCTATATATCCTTAGATTCTGGATTTTTTTTTCCTACCAGTATTCACTTGCTCCTTCCTGCAGGCAATATCAAACCCTGTAACAACCTCTGTTATTCATCACTTTGCACAGTCAATTTTGCACAAGTTGTGGGTGTTTCTCCTTGGAAAAAAAAAACATATCTTTGAGAAAAGGGAGGATAACTTTGGTCCAGAGAGAGAAAAAAAAGAAGCAGATATACAGAGATAAGTTCCATAACTAAGAAAGATGAGAGAAGAAAGATATAGAATATTTAAATGGTTGATTTCATCTCTGGCCACTTCCTATTTGGGGCTGAAGTTCTCATGAGATCCAGTTTTGCTTCCTGTCCTTGGATACCTGAATAATTCAAAATCTTTCCTTTTGTACCTAAGCTAATGAATTTTCTATTGCAGAGTTCAGTGGCCCTTAACTGAGATATCTGGTATATAGAACCTAATCACCATCTTATTCCTATGGAAAAAGAAGTGCATATGCCAACATATCTATTAAAAACTGAAATCACATGCACTTGACAGGAAGATATTTATGATTCTAAATATAGTCCTTTGCCAAAAACCTATTGGTGGCAAATAATCAAAACTATTATTAGTAGTCTCATTTTTCATTAGCTCAAGAACAGATTAGAAAGTAATAAAGAAGGAATCCATATAATTCACCAACTAAAATTTCTATAATAAAGCCAGGCTTGCATTAGTGAACATTTGCCTATTTATTTATATAAATATATATATATAGAAAGAAAATTTTCTAATGAGATTATAGTGTTAAAATGTAACAATGTTACTTCTGTAACTTCTTCACAAAAGTCAACAGCCTGAACTTGTTATAAATTAAACTTTACATATGAAAATTCAAGTTATGAATAAAACATTTTACAAAATCCTTTGTATAAAAAATAATTTTCACAAAATTACTTTAGAGATTATTATAAAGCGAATTCTCCAAATACCCTAGAAGAATTAATTTATTTTGAAGGCTGTATTCAAAAGCTATGTGGAAGATTAGTAATTATCCTTTAAAAGCATCAGCTAAACTTTTGAGATTAAAACCTCTGGATTAGTAGGATACCTAAAAATGAATACAAATTAAATGCAGCACTTGCCTCTCTTTCGGCTTCTTTAAATGCTGTTTCTTTCTCCTTTACTCGTTGCATAAATTTTTGTTTCAACTCTTCTTCTTCCCTCATACATTGATCATAGAAATTCTGTCTTTTGGCTTCATATGTCTCTTGAAAACTGAAAAAAAATAATCAGTACAGTTATATTTAAGTGCAAACATAAATATGTTAAAAATAATTTTTTATATTATATCCCACACAAGATATCAGGACATTTACCAGTGTTCCCTCATCTATAGAAGTGAACATTTATATATCATGAGATGTAAATAAGTAAGGAGTGATCATTAATCTGACTATATGGTGAGTGTATATGAAAAGTACTAGAACTTGTAAATATTCATCTGAGTGATTTATTGTTACCGTCACTTTTGATTATATCATTCTTCACATTTTTTGACAAATAAACTTGGGGAAACCTCTAATTTATAAGGTTTTCAAAATAATTAAATCCAGGCTTCTTTCAAAATATGATTCACTTAAGATAGTCAGTTCCATTCTTGTTGTCTTCAAAGAACCCCAGCAGGTGTAACAGGATTATACTTCACTGTCACACTTTTGTAGCACAAGTCATGTTCCTTTTCAATATAATCAAACACACTACTTTCAAACTATTAACATTTGACTTCTATGACTTTACACTGCTGCCTATCCTTTTTCTTCCTGCCAACCCTCAGTAGCCTTTGCTATAATTTTCATTCTACTTTTCCAATTGTTTTCAATCTTGGCTAATACTTTCCAATCTCTTTTCCAATCTTGGCTAATACTTTCCAATTCTTTTCTTTCTCTTCATCTAAAATACAAAAATAAAAACAAAATAATTCTTTGGACATACATTTCAGCATGTAGGCATAATACACACGTTTTAACATATAAGTAAGTCTGCATTATGTAGTTCTTACTAAGTCTCTCCATCTGAATCTAATGGTGATTTGAAAACCTTTAATAGAAGATAATCCAGAGTCTGGAAATTCTCATTTCCAAATGACTGCATCTCATGGATGTAAGGGATTTCAAAATCATCCACTTGTTTGTATATTGGTTATAAAAGCTTATCGACTGATATATTTATATATGCTTATATGTATCACTAACTTGCAAGATCTCTACTCACCTAACTGGCTTGTTGTCTGGGCCCACGTCAGTAAAGCCCATTTTTCGCAGTTTGTAGCGCCTATAACGTTCATAATGCAAAATGTGAGTCTGTTCTTTGAGATCTTCCATATTTGTACAAAGAAGCATATCTCGGAGCTTAGCAAAATCACAATGATTTTCGTTTTCCACTAAGCAGAAAAATAATAAACCATTCATTATCAATTCCTGTCACTTAATAATATTCTTGATGAACGTATGTGTGACAACAGCTAAACTATCATTCCATAAATAGCTATAATCCTTTTAACTTTACAAATATGGCTGGATAGTACATACCAATTGTAAGCAGAGCGCTTATAGACCAGGAAATTTGCTTTGAATTTATCAACCAAAGAAAAAATAGGAAACAGTGAAATACTCTATTACATACGACATTGGTTTTCATTAGTAATTATGGTAGTATTTTTAAAACTACCATCAAGTTATTTCACAGAATATTAACAAGGAATGTAATATAACTTCACTAATAATTATTTTATTAAGCTAACAATAATTTATTATAAATTATTCATTTTTCATTATTCATATAAATTTTTCATTAATATTTTCATTAAGCTAAACACTGCTAATGTAAGTGCCATAACAATTGTGTATGCTTTCATGATAAAATTTTATTTATGAATCATACTTATGAGACTGAATTAGTCAATATTCAAAATCAATTAAAAATTCACATGGCTCTCTCCTGTACTCAGAAGACTGAGCACAATATACTATGTATGATATTAAAAATTGAATATTTATTTGAGATATTCTATTTAAGTATGTTTTAATTTAAAAATTCAAATATATCAACTTTTAAATTTGGAAACTACACATAGAGATAAACCAATTTCTAAAAATTAATATCACAACTATGTGAAATATACAATAAAATCACTGTCTATTAGAGTGCTCCAAATCAACATAATAGAGAATTAATGTAAATGTCCAGATAAAAGTTATCCAAAGGTAATTATATTTCTTTACTTTAACATTAATATCCCTTTTTCTTGTGAATACTTAACAGTGATTTATAAATAATTATGTAACATGTATTACTAGTGTTTATGTTTCAATGTTGCTCAAAACTTAATACCCAAAGCACTTCCCAACATTCTAAATGTGATGGTTTATGCTTAGAGATAATATGGGTGTAGAGATAGGGGTAACTGAGGAAATTCTGCTCAGCCTTTGTGGATTTTTGCCTGAAGCACCATCCAGCAAAATCCTATGAGAATGAATCACAGTCAAAGTAAACATTAAGTGAAACAAAATCTGTGCTTATTATTGTTAATTTACTGTTTAATAACAGTTACCAATATTAACAAATGCTAAACAAATGTTGTAAAAACATATTTTTACATAATTATAATATATATGAACATAATCACTCCAGAGCAAGCATGTTCACTTTCATCATATTTACCTTGCAACACTCCCCAAGGGTACTGACGTCCTCTGACCATCCTTTTTCCAACTTTTACCTCATCCATACTCCCTACTACAGCAAAAGGCAATTGTCCCTAGAAAGTACAAACAATATTAGCTATGTTTCTTATATCAGTGTGCCTCACTCTGGTATACTTAACTTCTCTTATGTGAATTAAAAAAGTCAAGAATATCACAATACCTTTACTCAAACAAGGGATATGCCCTGACTCGTATTTTATGACTGAAAGTAAATATATGCAAATTTATTCCTGCAAGCATTAGCCTCAGGCCACATACACAGTTTTAAAATGTCTACTGAATGAGCCTAAAGCAAGACATTCTGCTATGAGAAACACAGAGAAAAAAGATTTTTTAATAAACTATTTTTCTCACATTATTTTTACCCTAAAACACAAAAATAATATTAAAGAAATGACATGCAGGTGACTTTTACCTCTAGTACCAATGTTAAAAGACAAAATCATCAAAAATAATTATGACTACAATAGTTAAAAGGGATACCATATTAAGCATTCTAGTCAACAGTACTACATTTATCTCAATGACTACAAATATAATTGTGGGGTCATTCTGGGTGTTGAGTGAGGAAAATATAAAAAATGAGATATATCCCAAGGGAGAACTGGAATGATCATAAGTGAAGTAGGAAGGGCAATCATAAGTAAACAGAAGATTTTGAGCAGTATGTAGAAGCAGGAATATGCAAGATAGATTCATGCTCTGTAAGAAGTTATGTGGATTGTCTGAATAGAAGGGCTGAAATACAAGTAATAATGTATAGTCAAACTTATTACACATCATGATAAATATTTAATAATTAATAATATTCAATCCATTAATCAACTGATGAAAAATTAATCCTGAGTTCCTAGATGCAAAATTAGATAGGAGAGGTCAAAATCTTTAGGACAGGATATAACAAAAAATGTAACATAAGAATAAATTAAAGCTATTAATTCAGGAATCTATTTAGTTTTATACACCTTAAGATAAATGGAGTAAAAAAATAAGAAAAAAGGAATGAAGGAGATAAAATTAACATTTATCAATTACATATTGTATTCAAGACTTTATGCATCAGGAAGATTCTGATATTGACACTTCACAAGAACCCTCAATAGAAGTTTCAGTACGCCCATTGTGTAGATAAGTTAGTCTCAGAGAAGAAAGTTGAAATGTATAGAATATGGTATCTTTTAAGTAGAAAAGTTAGGATTGAAATCTAAGTCTAACTACAAAGCCTATCTTTCAAAATAAAATCTGGTAGCTTATATATTTATTAACATAAAGAAACTTACACAAAGATGTTAGTCATCCATTATCATCTTCATACCAAAGCAAAAGAGAATACCGCATTTCTAACTCATTCCTTATCTACCTGTCCCTGAGACTAAGTCTCCAGCAGTTGAACAAATAAACCACATAATATAAAACTAGGTAAAGGACAAAAATAGATATCTTTCTTAAGAGGTTGTACAAATAGCTAATAAACGCATTACAAGATGTTCACCATCACTGATGCTTAGGGAAACACATATCAAAACCACAATGAAAAACCAGCTCATATCCATTAAGATAAACTACTGCTTTTTTTTTAAAGCAGAAAATAATAAGTACTGGCAAGGATGTGGAGAAATTGGAATCTTTGTGCACTGTTGGTGGAAATGAGAAATAGTGCAGTCACTATGGAAAATGATAGTTCCTCAAAACATAAAATTTAGAATTACCAGACAAGTCAGCAATTCCACACTTCTTAGCATATACCTTACGGAATCAAAAGCAAAGACTCAAAGAAATATTTGTACAGACATAAAAGCACAAATAACATATACTTCCATTTACCAGAAGTACCCTGAATAGTGAAATATATAAAGATAGAAAGTAGGGTGGTGGTTGCCAGAGTCTGGGGAGAGGAGTAATGGGAGGTATTGTTCATTACGTCAGAGCCTTATTTTTGCAAAATGAAATTAATTCTGTGGATGGATAATTGTGATGGTAGACAAAATGTGAATGCATAATACCTCTCACTTGAAAGGTGTTTGAGGTGGTTTAAGGTTTAAGGTGGTAAATTTTATGATATTTATAGTTTACCAGCATTTTTTTAAAAACTCTTGGACTTAGCAAAATATTCTTAGAACAGCAAAAGCGAAGCAACAACAAAAAACAAATTAAACTTCATCAAAAAATAAATAAACTTCATCAAAATGTAAATACTTTCTGTTTAAAAGCACACCAAAAAGGAAGTGAAACTATGACCAACAAATTGGAGTATTCGCAAATTATGTCTTTCTTAAGGAACTTGTATTCCATGTATATATAAAGGATCTCTGTAGCCCAATAGTAAGGACAAATGGACCCCGCCGAGCCTCCAGGTTCACGCGGCCGGCAAGGGGCGATCAGGCCCAGGGCCGCGATCGTCTCCGGTGCGGCCGGATCCTTTGTGTCCGGGATTTCAGCTCGTCCGCACGGGCTCACAGGTGCAGGGGTCGGTGCAGGCGAAAGGGTGGGGCGCAGTAGCGCAACATTAACCTCCTCTCTGGACTACTCCCACGCCAATCAGCCCTCATCAGGAACAAGAGCTCGGTAAATAATGTAATATATCTATTTGAGTAAGAGCCCTGGAGACACATCTCCCCTGGGTAGAACCCAGACAGACCTTGGAGTGGGCTAAGGAACACAGGACTGTGAGACCAACCATAGAGATGACAATTGGCATTGTTGCAACACCATCATCCTTGGCTAGGCCAAGGAGCCGCCTCCAGCGAAAGTGTGGCGTACACTCCCCTTTGGACTGAGGGAGGACGACCACAGAAATAAGGCAATGGCCTGACAGCTAAGCAGATATCCATGAACAAGGAAAACCACCAGAACGACCTTCTGTCGACAAATCTCCCTTCCAGGGAATTTTCCCAAACGATAGTATGGAAGAAACACACGGAATGGAGGAACTGGTACTATTGGATTGCAGACAAGCTTGGATGGGCTGCTCAACGCAAGCTAAGACTGGAAAGAAATATAAGCAGTGCGGTCTACTGCACCCCTGGAACACTGAACCTCACCCAGGATACGAACAATGCTCCGGAGGCAAAGAAAGAGAAAAATAAGGGTTAAATGGACCAACAAACAGTAAAGAGAAAGGAGGAGTGACCAGAGGGAGCGTTGGGGGGACATTGCCAAGCGGACCAACAACCATGCAGGGAGGAACACATATGTATGATGCTAAAAGTAAATAACCAATTAAAAATAATAATAAATATAAAAAGATTGATAATATGCAAAGTAATGTCACTTTCACAAACTTTTGCATTAAAAAAATTATTTTCCATTAAAAAAATAAAGGACAAAAGGTCAATTTAAGAATAGACAAAGAAGCTAAGTAAATAAAGCCAATAAGCACATTTTTTAAAATATTATAAAATTCTATTCATATGGCATGTCCAAAGAAGGCTTAGTGGTCCCCTAGGTTTGCAGGAGAGGAGGGCTGACAGGTAGTAGAAAAGAGTTTTAAAAATATGGGATTTCTTTTTGAGATTATGAAAATGTTCAAAACTGACTATGGCAATATTGCATATATCTGTGACTGGACTAAAAAATACTGAATTTTATACTTAAATGTGAGTCATATGGTACATAAATTATATCTCAATAAGACTATTTAAAAAAGAATTATTTCTTAGTAAACATATTTTGAAAATCAAGAAAATAAAACATTTTCCCACACTGGAGTTTGAAGAAACTACCTTCTCTATATTCGTTTTGTCAAATACAATTGACACAAAAAGGGCTTCTGTTGTGAGTGGCACACATAGGCAGCTCGATTGCTTTGCATGCAGAATTGACATGAAATACAATTGACAATATGCTATCATATTACTGCTTACAAATTATATTTTCAACCCCATATATAAAACACAATTGAAGCTTACATTCATGGAGGAGTTCACTGGAGCAAGAGTTTCATCATCCGTTGGAAACTGGTATATCTTGATGCCATTACTAACCAATTCATTCATTATCTTACACTTAAATTTTTGTAAATCACTTTTAGAAACTGTATCTGCTTTTGCAATCAATGGTATGATGTTCACCTATTAAGAAGGAAGCAAACAAAATCTCACCATTAAGGCTTTCACGGTGGCTCATGCCTGTAAGCTTCAGCCTATGAAGCGGCCAGGGCTAGGGATCGCGGTTCAAGTCCCGCCGGGAGCACATAGCAAGACCTAGTTCCAAAAAAATAGCTGGGCGTGGTGGCGTGTGCCTGTAATCCCAGCTACCTGGGAAGCTGAGGCTGGGGATTGCTCGAGTCTGTGGTACCCCAGGCAACATCAGCCTACGGTTCCATGGGCAAAGATAGTGAGACCTAGTCTCAAAAAAAAAAAAAAAAGTGATTAAGTTAAAATAAGAGGATTAAGATGGGCCCTAATCCAATCTGACTGATGTCCTCATAAGTCCCAATAAGTCTGTAGTATTTTGTTATGGCCTCCTTAGGAAACTAAAACAAATGCTTTAAAGATTAACAAGAATAAAATATTATCTATCTACATATTACAAAATAACAAGGTCTTCATGTAAATGCCTTCAAGATATGTCATATCTCAAAATAAATATTAAATCCTGGAAGGTTGATAGATTTATTAAACATACCTTACTGTCAATATTCTTCAAGGTTAGTAGATCAAGAGACTTCAGAGAATGTCCTGTAGGTGAAATGAAGTAAAGACACACATGGATACGAGAATCTTGGTACTCAAAGAAGGAGCGCTTAATTTTCAGTTCTTCTTGAAGATAGGCCTCGAATTGAGCATCTATGTATTCAACTATTGGTTGGTAACTGGAAAAAAATATTATTTAAACATTAAGCATTGTAGTCTAATCATATCTGAAGCATGCTTTTTTACCATATAATAGTTAATGTGTACTAGTTTGTCATAGTCATAAAAAATGTGCATATCCTTCTAAAGATGACAATTATAAACAAATACAAAGGCCCATGGCTTGCATTGTTTATAAAAATGGCAAAATGATCTATCAATGCAATTTAAATTCAATGTGGATCATATATATATATATATATATATACACATGTATATATATGTATGTATGTAGATGTGCAAAGAAACAAGAATACAAAGGACATACGAGAACGAAAGAAGTATATTCTTCACAAATGAGGTCTTTCTCAGAAGCCAAAATAATTAATAGTGTAGTACTGACAAAAGAAACTTTTTATACATGATTCAACTATTCTATGTCATAATTGAGATAATGGATCTATAACTATGCATTCCTCAAGATCTACAGAAATGTACACCACAAGAAGTGAATCTTATTATAGAAAAATTTAAGAAGAATGATGTCAGCATCATGAAAGTGAATGTCTCTTCTTTTTGTTACTCCTTTTAACAACTGAAAACTGACACCCATTTTTAAACAAAAGTACCTCTGTAGGAGTTGTAGGCCCCAGCAAAATATGCAGGAAACCAAGAGGAGTCCCACACTGTACCTGGTAGTAGGCAGGCTGACCTCTACACTGGCTGCAGAACCAGCAAACCTGCCCCAACCCCTCTTGCATGCAGGAACCCTGGAGAGTGTTGATTTGGCAGCTACCCTGCAGAGTGTTGATTTGGCAGCTACCCAAAAGTAAGAGAGACTTGAAAATCCCAGTAAGGGAGAGATTTCAGCAATTCACTGGAACAACAAAAAGAATTTGGATACATTGGACAGAAGAGCTATTTCAGAGCCATCCCTCCCCAAAGATGTCTCAGAGTGAAGCTGAAATAACCGGTGACAGCCTCTCTCCCCAGAGGTAAGAAGAGTGGTCAGTAAGGGACAGGCTACCACAGCTCTGACAGACAGGGCTAGAGAAAAACCATTTCTCTCCAGTGACATCCAAAGTACTGAGGTGGGGACACCATGACTGAGAGGAGGGAAGAGGACGGGAAAGAGGCAGATAAGAAAATCAAAAGGCATTAAAGGGACATAGGTCCCTGCTCACTAAGCTGAAAATGTCAGCAGGAAATCATTCATCATACTCCAGTGATTTATGAGACACCTGATAATTCCCCCACTGGGCCTTGGACATTCCCAGTGCTCCCAAAGCTGCAGCCAGTTCCATGGGTGTATATTAGAGTAAGAGTGCAAAGTAAGATCTCGTAAATAGACTGAGCTCGGTGATCAAACCACTATCTTTGAGTAGCTAGCGGAGAAACCACACATTTGAACTGTAGCGCAACCTTCTGGAAAAACAAAATTTCAGCAGTCAAACAGATGAATTTTAAGCCAAAATAACATTTAAGAATTTTGCCACAAGAGGGAGCTAGTAGTGTGGAGCTGGAGTATGCATCCCCGGTCAGAGAAGCTCAAGCTTCAACTGGACCAATTAAGAGTACATATACCACCTGAATGTAACTTCTAAATTTAAGGAGATGTCTGCTACTTCAAATGCAGAAGCAGCAATATGAAAATCTACGAGACATATAGAATCAAGGAAACGTGTCATCACCAAAAGACAACAATAATTAAGGACATAGAAATTTGCAACCTCTCTGATAAAGATTTCTAAATAGCTTTTAATGAGTTTTAATGAAACTCAGTGAAATATAAGGAAATACAGAAAAGCAAAATGAAAATTTTAACCAAGGGGGGAAAAGAACCAAACAGAATTCTGGGGTTGAAAAATCCAATGAATAAAAGAGAAAACACAAGAGAGAACACCCACAACACAGAATGGATTAAAAAAAAAAAAAAGACTTAACTATATGCACTTGTGAGAGATTCAGTTTGTCATGAAGGACAAATACAGGTTCAAAGTAAAAGAATGAGAAAATGTATCCCAAGCTAGTGAAAATCAAAATAAAGCAGAGATAGTTAGAGTTATGCTAGACAAAATAGAAACTTTAAGGCAAAAGTGTTAAAAGAGAGCAAGAAGGTCACTATATATTACAAAGTGGCAAATTCTTCAAGAGGATATAATATCATAAATAAATTCATGGTGGTGTGTATGGTGTAGCTACAGTACCTGAAGTGGGAGATCCTATACTTCTAAAACACAAACATTATAAACCAACATTACTGAAATAAATAAACAAATAAATGAAATGAAAATAGAAAAATGATGAATTCATAAGTTAAAAGAAAAAAAGAACAACTCTACGGTCCAATATACCTGATGAACACAGAAGCAAACATCTTCAACAAAATAAAGAACAAATTGAATTCAGCAATACATTAAGTGAGTCATACCACATAACCAGGTGGGATTCTCCCCCACAATGCCAGGATGTTTCAATATAAGCAAAGCTCAAAACTAGATATATGTACAATGAATCTCAGACAATAAAGTTTATCTACAAAAAGCTAACATCTAAGTTGCTGAAACTGACATCTAAATTGCTGGATTTATGAGTACTGAATTATTTACAGTAATCTTTTCAATATTCCTAAGATCTGTATTGATAGATCCTCTTTTATTCCTGATATTAGTGGTGCTTGCCTTCTCACTTCTTTTGCCTGCTTATTCTAGCTAGAGGTTTTTAATGTTATTAAATTTTAAGAAATAAACTTTTAGGTGCATTGATTTTCTGACTTTCTTGTTTTCAATTTCATCAATTTCTGCTCTACTATAGTCTTTCTTTTCTTTTTCTTGATTTATGGTTAATTTATTATTTAGTTTCTTAACATAAAATGTTCATTACTGATTTTAGATTGTTCCTTTTTATTTTATAGATTTCATACTACAGATTTCTTCTAAGCAATATTTTAGGAACATACTATAAAGTTTTAAATTGCAGTAAGAAAACAACATGAGATGTACCTGCTTGAAAGTATTAAAATGTAAATTACTGTTAAATATAGATCCTATGTTGGACAGAAAAATCTACCAAACTTACTCACCTGGATAACTGAAGCTATTTACCCATTAACCAGAAGCACCACAATTTTCCATACTTACAAGTGTTGGTAACCAACATTTCTCTCTCTCTTTCTGATGATATAATAAGCATACATACATATTCTCAGGTCATACTTCTCCCATGCAACTGTTAAATTTTATGATCACTTATTATCAGTTTCATAGTAACAAGAGACCATTACTTAATTAGGAAAGAATTATAAAATCTGGGAGGAAATTAAAGTCCATGGGAAAAAAAGTTCCATAAAGCCTGAAAGCTGGCGGGCATGGTGGCGCATGCCTGTAAACGGCAGCCTAGGAAGCCGCACCGGAACTGGCATCACGACTCGAGTCCCGCCCAGGGCAACGTAGGGAGACCTAGTTCCAAAAAATTAGCTGGGTGTGGTGGCGCGTGCCTGTAATCACAGCTACCTGGGAAGCTGAGGCTGGGGATTGCTTGAGTCTGTGGTACCCCATGCAACGTAAGCCTGCAGTTCCACGGGCAAAAATAGTAAGACCTAGTCTTAAAAAAAAAAGCCAGAAAGCTTTCCTTAATTAAAATTAAGAGAACACTCACCTGCCTTCTTTGTTTATTTGATCACCATAGCCCACTGTTTTCACAACAGTCAATTTCAATTGAATATTGGTTTCCTGAAGTTCATATGTCTGAATTTTAAGACCAACATTTGAGTAAAAATGTGAGGATTTTTTTTCTTTCAAATTAGTATTAAACAAAGTGTCGATCAGTGTTGATTTTCCAATTCCTGTTTCCCCTGTTACAAACACAGATACATTATTGAAGGTCATAAGATGACTGAGAAGGAATAATGGGGTTCCAAGTACTTCCAAGACTGAAAAGTCCTTAAAAGTGCACTTACTACTCCTGACTCCCTCAGCTATTAACATAACATAGAAAGAAAATAGGCACAAAGTTATGACAGATTTTAAAGAGCACTGAAACAGCTAAAGAAAAAAAATGTCTTAAGTAGTATAGCTAAGAAGATGAAAACCAATACAAACAGCAAGGTGATCTTCTATTAAGAGCACCAGTGCTTAAGATAAATTGAAATAAGTGTTTGGGGAAAATCAAGTTATAACTCAAATGAGGAGCTTGGCACTTACCCACACAGAGAATATTAAAAGAGAACCCTTTTTGAATGGACCTGTTCACCAACTGTTCAGGCAAACATTCAAAACCAAAATGACTAAACATAGTTAGGCAGCGGATATTGTCTTCTCTTTGCTAAAAGAAAAAAAAAGGTTTCAATTAGAATGAGAAATAATAGAATTTGAAAATGTAAGTTATAATAATGTTGAGGAAAATAGAATTGATTGTCATACCTCACAAAAGATGTAACTGAAGCAGATTTGTGAGAAAAAAAAGTCTTTGTTTAGGCAGAGATTTTGCTTTCATTGTTACAAATAGCGAATCTCTCTGATCACACTCTGAGACTTACTAAATTTTAAAAGTTGGAAATTAGGCCGGGCACGGTGGCTCGTGCTTGTAAGCTTCAGCCTATGAAGCGGCCGGGGCTAGGGATCACGGTTCGAGTCCCACCTGGGGCCCGTAGCGAGACCTAGTTCCAAAAAAAAAAATAGCTGGGCGTGGTGGTACACGCCTGTCATCCCAGCTACCTGGGAAGCTGAGGATGGGGATTGCTTGAGTCTGTGGTACCCCGGCCAACGAGAGCCTGCGGTTCCACAGGCAAAAATAGCAAGACCTAGTCTCAAAAACAAAAAAAAGAAAATAAAATAAAAGTTGGAAATTGAAGAATTACGGAAAAGTCCAGTGTATTACTCTAAAACCATAAATTTTTCCAAAGGAAAAAAATGACATTATAAGCTTCATTATAGATTAAGGAAACCAAATATATGTTAATATATGTAAGGAAAACAAAGTTAATTTAAAACTTTTTTAACAGCAGCTAAATTTTTTTACTTTATATCGTCATATATCCTCTGAGGAAAGCATATGCTGTTCAAAGAACCCACCTCTAACAACAGCAAACTAGAATACAGAAACTCAATATTGTGCATAACATCACTTGGTTATTTTTCAAAGGTGAAAAAAATAATTCCAAGAAGATTTAACAATCTATATTAATCCACTGTTGGAATAGTCTCAAGACAACCACAAAATTTCACAAATATGAGAGTCTGTAAACTGGTCTTATCCCATGGAGATGGTAGGAGAGTGGCAGGGTTCAATCATTGGCAAAATCATTGTGCTGGAGAAAAGGGAAGGGCTCCCCACACAGTGCTTGGATCTTGGGAGACCAAACCCTCCTTGCAAAGCCCAAGCAGTCCCAACCAGCAACTTTCATCTGCAGAACTGAGATGACCAGGGAACTCTGTGGGGGTGTGGAACTGCCTGATTCAGATCTGCAAATGAATTTTGCTAACCTGGAGTTCAGTATGTTCACACTGAGGTGGTGAAACTAAATCATAAACTGACCCACTGTGGCGTGTGGCTGCAGGACCCAGTTGACCAGGACTGTTGAGAACACTTAGAATCTGTATAACATAGCAATCTCAAGCTGAGACACATGGAAAAACCTGGTAGGCTGCAGAACAAAGTCAGTTATCTTTGATCCAGAAACTTCAGGAATAGACTGAGTCAAGATCTCTATTTAAAAAAAAAAAAGAAAAAGAAAAAGAAAAAAAAAAGCCTTTCCTGGCCCAGAGTTGTTTCTCCTACTGCATCTGTGCAGGGAAGCTAATTCATACTAATTCATAGTCCAACTCCTTGCAAAACATAGCAGCACTGCTAACAAGGGAACCCAGTGGAAGTCTGTGGCTTTCTCTACCTTCAGACCAAAACTACTGATGCCATGATATTTAATGCAATATTGCATTTTTCAAGTCTTCAAATAAGCAGCTATGTAGACCTTGGGTTTCAATTACTGCCCCAACATGGCAGGAAAGGTAATTCATACCCCATCTTTGCTGAATATATCACCCAGTTCCAGTCATCCAACCTCACTAAAGAAACCGAACAATCACAGCACCAATCCTCACTTGGGCACACAGTCTTATCCTGTTGTTCTCCACTAGAAGCACAAAATCATGACTGGCCTCACTGCTGATCAGTCCTCACTGCTAAGTATACCCTAATAGCAAGTCCTGCAGATGTATGGGTTTTACCAGCAGAAGCCTTCAGAACATAAATGAACTGACTGGTGAAGCTGTGAATGCCAGAGTGAACCTGTAATTCTGGAAGAGGAACCTGTTTTCTCAAATGCACAAATGCCAATATAAAACATGAAAAATAGGCCGGGGACGGTGGCTTGTGCCTGTAAGCTTCAGCCTATGAAGCGGCCGGGGCTAGGGATCGCGGTTCGAGTCCTGCCTGGGGCCCGTAGTGAGACCTAGTTCCAAAAAATAGCTGGGCATGGTGGCGCATGCCTGTAATCCCAGCTACCTGGGAAGCTGAGGCTGGGGATTGCTTGAGTCTGTGGTACCCCAGGCAACGAGAGCCTGCAGTCCCTCGGGCAAAAAATAGCAAGACCTAGTCTCAAAAAAAAAAAAAAAAAAAAAAAAAAAAAAAAAAAAAAAAAAAAAAAAAGAAAAGAAAAGAAAAAGAAAAAGAAAAGATCATGAAAAATCAGATAAATATGATACAACCAAAGGAAACTAATTCAAGATTAAAACTCAAAAACTGATTCTAAAGAAGTAGAGACCTATGAACTATCACAAAAGGAAGCCAGAATGACTTTTCTTAAAGAAGTTTAATGAATTGCGAAAATGCACAAATAGTGAAATTTAAAAAATAATGCATGAACAAAATTATATAGTCAACAAATTTTTAAAAATTGGTGGGGGGGATATGGAGGAGAAGTTCTAAGGCTGGAAAGTACAATAACTAAACTGAAAAAATCAATGGGGAGTTTCTAAAACAGTTTTGATTGTGCAGAAGAAAGAATCGGGGCCTACAGGACAGAATATTTTCAGTCCATTTGGGAGAGGTAAAAAGAAAAAACAAGTGAAGAAACAGATATGCAGTACAATGGAAAGAAACAATATTTGCATAATGGCATAAAAGAAAGGGAGGAAAAGTACATATGAAGTGATAATGGTTGGAAACTTTCCAAACCTAGGGAAAGAAATGGACATCCATTTTCAAGAGGCCTATGGGACTCCAAATAGATTTAACCCAAATAGGGTTATACCGAGACATATTGTAATTACATTTTCAAAAGTCCAAAAAAAGAATTGTGAAACCAGAAAGAAAAAAGATAAGGGTTACATAGAAAGGAACCATAAGTCTACAGACAGATTTCTCAACAAAAACTTTTCAGACCAGGAAACAATAGGATCACATATTCAAAATACTGAAAGAAAAATAAAGCTTTAAAAAGAATACAGAGTTTAATATATGTGATAAATTGAGTTATTCTCTATTTATAAAAAGGACATTCTGACCCATATAATCTGAAGATTATTTTAGTGCAGCAATAATAGATTTGGATACTGTATGATCCTCTCTGACCTAGACTCCCTTGTGACAGTCTTTGCTCATTTTTTAAATTGTAGCTTAGGGAGGTGACAGATCAAAAGAATCCATGGCACAAAATATAGTCCTTTGTTTTATCAGAAAGGACAAAAAGCCTTGGCCTCATTAGCACCAAGTTCTGACCCTCAAAGAAAACAGTGCTAGAGGCGTTCCCATAGTATCATCACTGTTACCTGACAAACATCCTCAATCTTCCAGATAGTTCAGACACATTTGAACTTACCTCTGCTGGTTGAACCTTTCTAAGAAGTTTATGTTCAACTCTCAGAAAGGCACTAGAACACTGTACATCAAACCATATTTTGTATATTGTTTATGTAAAGTGTTAGTGTTCATAAGTGGCCTGGAAGAAAGGGGTCAACATAAGGGACAAAGTAAAAGAAAGAATGAGAGGAAGAGTAGGAGAAATTAAGAAAATAACCTAAAAGGGAGGGGGTGTGGCCAAGCTAATAACAGAATTTAATTGAAAATATTATGTGAGAAGAGAATAAATATGAAAGTTCATATGAAAGTTCACATCGCACAATTTAAAAAAAAAAAGGACTATAACTAGGCAGGTGATGACATTAGCTAAACATATAGTAGTAATCATTTTACAATATATAGTAACAACAAAAATCATTGTTTTGATAAACTGACAGTGACTGAAACATGGTTTTGATAATAGTTTCAGAAAAACAATAAAGATGAAAAGTAGATCTAGTATGATTCTAAAGTATAGATAATAGAAAAATTAAGGGCCAGATGCGGGGGCACATGCATTTAATCCCAACCTATGGAGGGGCATCAGGACTGAGAATCGCTTGAGACCACAGGTTTGAGACCCACCTGGGGCAACATAGCGAGACCTAGTCCCAAAGAATAGCTGGGTGTGGTGGTGTGCGGGCCTATAATCCCAGCTACCTGGGAGGCTGAGGCTGGGGATCATTTGAGTCTGTGGTACCCCAGGCAACATGAGTCTGCAGTTCCCCGGGCAACATAACAAGACCTTGCCTCAAAAAGAAAAAAAAGAAAGAAAAGAAAAATTCAGGTGGATGTAGTTCCACTTATTTTTGCTTTTGCTTTCCCTGCCATTGGGTGCCTGTTTTCTCCTATGTATCTCATTGTTTCAGGTCTTACACCAAAATATATAATACATTTCGAATTAATGTTTGTGTATGGTATTAAATAGTGGTCTAGTTTTATTCTTTCACATGTGACTGGTCAATCTAACACCATATGTTGAGGAGACTTTTCTTTCTCCCTTATAAACTCATGGATCTAAATCATAGACCATGTTGTAAATCATTATTACCTCAATTAAAAAAATATGATAAAAAATAAATTAAACAAATAAGTGTGGGATAGCCATTCACGTCAGAGGTATAACAGTGAGAAGAAGAGAAAAAAAATCGTCATTTGTTGGTTCAAATAAAGATAGAAAAACATGGGGATTTTGGGAGGGAAACACCAAAAAGAGAGTCACTGGTAAGCCTTAAATGAACTGTATTTAACATAGCTCAATACTCATTGTATATAGTTGACATTTTGGTCATAAAAAATTTCTGAAACTCAGTTTTCTCCCATTCAGATAGGTTACTCTCTCTTTTCGTGTAAACTTCTATGTGAAATACTATATATTTTCCTTAGTATAAAAGCTCATCTTAAAATGGAATTTGGTTCAATTTCCCATTCAGTAGTAATAAAATAAGCAGCCCTCGCAACCACTTCCTAAAATAATTTCATTTAAAAATTACCATAGTGGGCTGCCTGCACACCCAGGGATCAGCACTGTTAAGAGGGGGAGAGGGGTCTTTGGGGAGTGAGGTGATGCAGACCTCCAGACATGACCCCTGTGCTGGTGAGAATGGACTCAGTTCACCCTGACCACCAGCAGGCCACTACACGTCACAGTGGTCTGCCAGCCAGGGGAACCGCACTGCCATCCAGGCTCCCATCCCAGGGGGTAAGGGTTGCCCATGCCCTACCATCTGGGCCCTACCCCCACACCGGAAGGTACTGGTATAGGGGGGGGGGGGCGATCAGGACACCCCTTCTGGTTCTCTTTCACTCGTTAGTCCTCAAGAGGATTAAGAAGAACACAAATAATACAAACACCAATATAGAGTGGGTGAGGGACTAGATAAAGATCCTGCCCACACATCTGGACAGGACACAAGAGAAGGAACATGGAGGCAGCCGTTGGCATGCAGGACTGGAAAAAACTATGGTGAGGACCTATCACAGAATCACACCTATAGCCTCACCAGGAGTGGATGAACCAAAATCCCATTTCTGATATGCCATCTAAGAGAGCCAGTTCCACGGGAGAAGAAGGCCACAGAGTCAGGGCATCAGCTTCACAGAAAAACTGCAAACTGAGGGAGAGAAGATGATCTACAGCGACCATCTGCAGATGCCATCTCCATAGAGAAACTTCTTTACCAACAATGGCAGGGGGCAAAGCCCTCTAAGCCAGAGGCCAAAACTATAAGGCAAAGAAGCAGCAAAATGGCACAAAGAATGGAGTGAAGATAGTGAACAATGAGAAGGCAAGGATAGACCTCAAATGGGTAGGGACTGGGGGCCCAATGCAAAGTTAAGACTAAAAACCTACCAGCATGGTTTGCTGTGTCCCAGGTACACAGCCCTTCACCCAGCAAAAGGAAACTGCCACAGAAAAGGAAGAGACCAATGGACTTAACAAAAATCAACAAACAACAAGGAGAGAGGAGTCTGAGTGAACAGAAGGGGCAAAAGGAGTAGGGGGAGGCATTCCAACAACCATTTACCCATGTTGTAAGAAATTTAAAGAATGGATTTAAAAAGGGGGGGGGGATTCCATAGTCAAACATGTTTCTGAAAAGTGGGACAGAAAAAGTGATACTTGGTTCTCATCATACAATTTCTTCACTGTTTGACATGATCATTTGAATTGGGAACAGGTACCACTTCTTTATTTGACTTATTTGACTGATGAACACCCATTTTCATCAAACAGGTTGGACTGTGTCCTAAAAACTAAATTTTGATAAAAAAGAAAAGAGCTATTATTATTACTTAAATTTCCAAAAATATAAGCATCAAAAATTGCTATTCTCACCTAGTCTGGAGTTTTCTGGTGTAAACAGAGAGAAACAGTGCCTTTTGCATTACTACTAATGTCTGCAAACTCAACAAACATGCAACAATCATTTCAGCCATTGTTGATATTTAACTCCAAAAAGTATAAATGTTATTTCATGCCCAAAATCAAAACAAAAAGACAAAACCTTTGATATTTAGGCTTATATCAGTTTACAGAGTCAATAGTTTGAGACTTTACAATCTATTTGAAATACAAAATGGAGAGTTCTATTTGAAAGATATACTCAACTGCATCTTCATCATCAGAAATTTGTGTGGACATGAATATTGGTTTTTCTGCCATTCCAGACTGAAAGAGCTGAAAACAAAAACAAAGACTCTTTTAAAAATTATTTTAAATGTTATATTCCCACAATATAATTTAGATCAATAAGGGAATCTTACAAACATTATCCAAAGTTTGTGTTTTAAATAGTGGCAATCTTGCTAGACAAGTTTCTGATATAATAAATAATGCATAGTATTTAGCTTCTAATGTACAGTAATATATTTAACATAAACACATAAAAGGTATCTGAAGAAAGACTAATTCCCTTTTAAACTGGAGATCAAAGCATTCTTTTTCTTTCCCTGGGCATCAGAAAGGGAAGTATGGAATTTTGCTGTTAAAAATGTTAAAAGAACAAGGAATACACTATTAACTTCCCAAGTAGCTTAGTAAGGTTGACAGGATATATTAGATTGTACTTATTAAAATAGAACTGGGAAAGCAGAACTTAAAAATCTAGCGAAGTCCCTCAGACACTGAGCTAAATTAAGATGAATGTTATCTATGAAGCACTAATTATGACCCCACCATTGCGCTGAGTCTTTATGAGCTTTACCACCTTTAGACTTCATAACAGACATGAGATACACATATTTTTATTACCATGTGACAGGTAAGAAAACCAAAATTCAGAAAAATCAAACAGCAACTTACTTGCCCAAGATTTCAGCTACGCAGCAGACACAAGTCTGAACTGACTCCAAAGCTGGTGTTCTTTCTGCTATCCCAAGTTATGAACCAAATATTCATTGTGTTTGCAACAGTCTGGAATAAGGGAGGAGAGATACAAAAGAGCATGTTGTGCTGATTGCTAAGCAGAACTTCTAGAGAAGGCCATACTTTCTTACTTTTAAGTACAGCAAGAGATACTGAGGACAGGAGGTTTGCTTTAAAAGGAAATATTATAGATGTGTGTCACAAAGAAGGGAAAAATAAAATGAAAGAAAGGCTCTGTACCACGATAGCTTCAGTGATGTCGCCTGAGGATTATTCCACCTTAGTATATAAATTTAGATCCTTCTCCCCCTAATAATAAACACTGTTCTCTAATAGAATATTCTATTTCATGGTATGGTTTATTCTAGTCTAACATATTTGAAGGCTCCATGTCATTTAGCAGAACATAAAGGTGGCCATTACAGTGATTTCCAACTTTTAATTGCAATAAAATATCTCTGCTTCTTAAGTTCTTATGCTTCTCCTTAGAATTTGAAATAAATTACTATGAACTGAAGAATCTCTCTGGATTTCACCCTCCCTTCCCTTCCCTTGTTCTATGCTTTTTTTTTTTTTTTTTTTTTTGAGACTAGGTCTTGCTGTTTTTGCCGTGGAACCGCAGGCTCTTGTTGCCCGGGGTACCACAGACTCAAGCAATCCCCAGCCTCAGCTTCCCAGGTAGTTGGGATGCCAGGCGTGCGCCACCACACTCAGCTATTTTTTGGAACTAGGTCTCTCTACTGGCCCCAGGCGGGACTCGAACCGCGATCCCTAGCCCGACCACTTCATAGGCTGAAGCTTACAGGCACGAGCCACAGTGCCCAGCTGTTCTATGCTTTAGTTCTGCTGTCAGTTTGTTAGTTCTAACTTTTTCTTGTCCTTTTATTTGTTTTTCCTATATCCCACATATAAGTGAGATCATCCAATATTTACCTTCTTCCTATTTCAGTTAGCATGATTCCTTCTAACTCCAATTGTGGAAATTATGTTATAGCATATATGTGTTTCAAAGTATCACATTGTGCTCCTTAAATACAGACAATTTCTGCTCATCATTTATATCTCAATAAAGATTAAAAAAAAGAAGCAGTTTTTTTAAGACCATCTCTGTATAACTGCACATATTCACAGCAACAAAAGAAAAAGGAGAATTTCCATGAAACATGTATTCTGTATGCAAGTGCAGTGCTGTCTTGAGTAAAATAAGTCATGTGATTTTGAGAAATAAAAACTCATTTTTCATGGAACACCAATTTCAATTGCAAGCACAACTGACAAACTTGGTTTTTTCTTTTCTTTCTTTCTTTTTTTTTTTTTTTTTTTTTTTTGAGACTAGGTCTTGCTATTTTTGCCCGTGGAACCGCAGGCTCTCCTTGCCCGGGGTACCATGGACTCCCCAACCTCAGCTTCCCAGGTAGCTGGGATTACAGGCGCACGCCACCATGCCCAGCTATTTTTTTGGAACTAAGTCTCACTATGGGCCCCCGATGGGACACGAACCGCAATCTCTAGCCCCAGCCACTTCATAGGCTGAAACTTACAGGCACGAGCCACCATGCCCAACCAAAACTTGGTTTTTTCTAAGATAATTTCTTGAAAATTAGAAAAGTGTGCTTTGTAACATGAAGGAAAATAATTTTAAAATATGTACTAAAAATGATATTTGAGCTTGAAAGCTAAAATTAGTTTTGGTGACCAAACCAACTCCATCATTATATTGACAGCTTCCTAATACTTTAAAACTTTTCTAAAAATATTGGTAGTGATAATTAAAACGTTTGATATTGTATAATGAAATAAGTCAACAATAAACAGACCAGGATTTCCCAACCCTACTGATATTTTGGCCCGCATGATTCTTTGTTGTGGAGGACTGTCTGTTCTGTGCATCAGATGTTAAACAGCTGGGCATGGAGGCTCGTGCCTGTAAACTTCAGTCTATGAAGTGGCCAGGCCTAGGGATCGCGGTTCGAGTCCCGCCTGGGGCCCGTAGTGAGACCTAGTTCCAAAAAAATAGCTGGGCGTGGTGGTGCGCGCCTGTAATCCCAGCTACCTGGGAAGCTGAGGTTGGGGATTGCTTGAGTCTGTGGTACCCCGGGCAACGAGAGCCTGCGGTTCCACGGGCAAAAATAGTGAGACCTTGTCTAAAAAAATTTAAAAAAGATGTTAAGCCGCATCTCTAGTCTCTACACAGATGTCAGTAGCAACCCCAAGGGGGACAACCAAAACTGTTCCCAGACATTGCCAAGTACTTCCTAGAGGTTAAAGTCATCACCAGCTATGAACTACTGTCTGATAAATTAGTCAATAGGTATTTTCCAGATGACCAACAGATGTCATTACAAAGTCATATGGATCTGAATTCAAGATCCATTTGAAGAGTGACATAGACCAACAGTGTTTAACGTAATAAAGCAAAATAAGCGTGAATATTGTTTCAGATTCTACATTGCAGGTAGTTCTGTCAAGCTTCGAGTATCAAAGAAGAATATTCACAACTATTAAAGGGTTTATAACTAAACAATTACAAGTTGATTAATTACAAATTGAATAACAAAATGTTTGTATCTGTTAAAGACTTCTTTTTAGCAACTACATATCTATATGAAGCCAGATTTTCTTCAGAAACAGCAACCAAAATAACATAATTCTTTTTATTTTTTTAATTGAGATAACATTGATTTACAACACTGTTTGAGATTTAGAGGTATAGAATCATCTGCTTCAGGTGTTGTCACCACATCACCCCACCACCGTAACACCTATAGATCTCCACCATAGTCCATAGTTCCCCCTGCCCCCTCTGGTAACTTCAGTTCTACAGTCAGATTTCTAGGGTTTGTCATGAGTCTGACTTCATCTGACCCTTTGTTTTGTTTTTCTGTATTCCATATAAGAGACACTATTCACTGGACCGGGCACGGTGGCTCGTGCCTGTAAGCTTCAGCCTATGAAGTGGCCGGGGCTAGGGATCACAGTTAGGTCCCGCCTGGGGACAGTAGGGAGACCTAGTTCCAAAAAAATAGCTGGGTGTGGTGGCGTGTGCCTGTAATCCCAGCTACCTGGGAAGCTGAGGCTGGGGATTGCTTGAGTCTGTGGTACCCCGGGCAACCAGAGCCTGCGGTTCCACCGGCAGAAATAGCAAGACGTAGTCTCAAAAAAAAAAAAAAAAAAAAAAAAAGAGAGAGAGAGAGAGAGAGACTATTCACTCTGTCTCTCTCCTGACTTACTTTACTTAGCATAATGCCAGTTCCATTCATGTTTTCACAAATGGCAAGAGTTTATCTTTTTTGATAGCTGAATACTAATTCTATTGTTTGTATACATACATATCAATATAGATATAGATACTACATCTTCCAAATCCACTCATCTGTGACATCTGTCTTTAATTTCTTTTACCAGCTGCCTTTTATTAAGCCAAACTTTTAAGAGATGAGAAAAAATATCTCACTAAATTTCTTAATAAAATTGTTCATAAAACTACATTTTATTTACAATTATAGCTGGTTTTTATTGTTGAAATAAAATTTTAAATTTCTATTTTTAATAAACATTCATAGATAAAACCCATTTAAGAATCTCTTTGAATTTGGAGTTGGGTGAGACTTCAGTTTAAGGACACACTTTTGGCCAACATGTCAACAAATAGTTTTGATTCAACTGACCATACCCAGGTCTAAATTAAACTTCAATTTAAATCTCCTACTTTCTACAAAGATGATTGCATTGGTTTACCCAGAGTAGGGGATTTTATCACTTTGGCTATAGAGACTAATGTTGCTCTGTTGATGTTTTCTAACAAAATATGATGCACAAAAGGGGAAAATGTTAAAAGAGATGTTCAGGTTGACTATATTGACTCCATCTCTTGCCCGAGACTCCATCTTACTGAACGTTTTACCTTTAAAAAATATGTGCTGGCCAGTAGAAACTGGTTCTCTTCTTTGTGAACTGTACAAAGATAATTTTTCCCCTCTCTCCTTGGTAAATAAGACCATTTTAACTAAAAGCCAACACACTCTAAGAAATGTAATCTATACTTAAGCCTAACTTTTGCAGTCCTTTTGACATAGGGTGTGCCCCCCCCCCATTGTCTCCTGTTTAAGATTGCAGATTTCAAGGACAGGTAATGTTAAAATGGGGGAATGACTTTAGCTGGAATTTCCCTTCAGGGGGATGCAGGGGGAAGAAAGAAGTGAAATAGTCTAGGTGAAACAGATTTCCTGGAAGGCGGGAAATCAGGGTATATAAAGGGTGTGCAAACAAAGAGAAGGAGGGGATGCAGATTGGAATATGGAGACTGGATAGAGAGAGAGGTTCAGTGGAGGAGAGATGGGAATCGGCCATCTT
>PVHY01011583.1:0-26579 GCA_004024945.1 Uropsilus gracilis
CAATTGCTGGGTCAAATGGTAGATCCATTTTCATTAGCTTGAGGGTCCTCCATACCCCTTTCCATAGTGGTTGAACTAGTTTACATTGCCACCAGCAGTGTAGTAGTGTTCCCTTCTCTCCACATCCTCGCCAGCAATTTGTGTTGTCTGTTCTTTGGATGTGGGCCATTCTTGCTGGTGTAAGGTGGTATCTCATTGTTGTTTTGATTTGCATTTCTCTTATTGGGTGATAGCAATATTAAGGGTAGCTGCTATTTGCTGAGTTAGCACCTTCTGAGACACTTCATATCCTTTATGACAGCCAGCCTGGAAGGGGGAGCTAAGGTGCAGCCCGTTTCCATTCCTTGCCCAACGTCAGATCCTCTGAGCATGATGGTCAGAATTTCAGCCTGACCTGTCTGATTCCAAACCCTTAACTGATGTTCTGTTGTGTGGGTGAGACTCCTGGCTCCCCCTTTGTCTGGAGTAGCTGAGGGGGGCTGGGAGGGTGGGGAGAGTCAGTTGCCTGCACTCTGACAATCAGGTGATCTTTTTTTGACTTTTGGCGAGCATCCTGGAATTCTGGGCTGAGGGTCCCAAGCCTTTGGTGAGTCACACTGGCAAAGATCCTTGGGGGCTCAGCCGCCCATTTGTGTCAGGAAAAGGTGGTCTGGACATGTTCCAGACGCCTCCACTTTTCCCAGCTCTTGCCCCACATCTCCTTTGAGGGTTACCTCAGTTCAGCCAGTGCTCCCCAGTGCCTTTGTGTGCTGGCCATTGTCTGCAGGAGGCGGGCATTGTCTGCAGGAGGCGTGTCTCTACGTGGCCACAGGGAATGAGCTGCATTGCAGGATCAGATGCTTCCAGGGTTGGTTTTGAGTTCCTGGGTCAGGCTGGGAAGAGGTTGGGGCTAAGAGTTATCTTCTAGAGTGCTCTTTTGTGGTCCTGGCTCAGCCACAAACTTGCTGTTGGGTCTTGAGCAAATTCCTTACCTCCAGGACCTCAGTTTACCCATCTTTATATGCATAGTTGTACTAAGTGGCCCGCATGGGCAAGGCCTCCTCCTGTATGGGAATAGGAAGCAAGTGGAGGTGTTTGGGTTGTCAGGGTGACTAGGGTGCTGAACAATGGCCAGAAGGCAGATCTGTTAACTTGCCCAGTGGGCGGGTGAAGCCAGCATGACCACAGAGCCTACACTGCCCCATTGAGAGGTCAAGAGGGCCCCTGAGCTGCTTCCAGCTCTGGGACGTGCCTCCTAGACTGACCCCACTGAGCATGTTGGGAGTTGGACCATTGCAGCCCCTCCTCAGGACCCAGCCCTGGGGGATCCTTGACCATCAACATAAGTTGATGGTAATTTTATGAGATTGGTTCCTGCACCCTAATGACCCGAACCTTGCGAGGAACTTAGAAGGAAGGGCATTCTTTGGGGTCAAGATTAGCCTCTGGTGGTTTGGGAGGAGCTTGGCAGGCCCCCTCTCAGCCTCTTCCTGTCTTGGCCAGACCTACTTTAGCCAGAGGCAGAACCTGCTGATTCTTGTAGCAGACCTGGTTCTTTTTCCTGGAGGGCAACTGTGTTCTCTTCTGTGCCATCACCCACCCTTGGCAGGTGACTGGTCTTCCAGGCCAGCAGCTCTGGGTCTCTGCACAGCACCCACATGGGCCAGAAACAAAGCCCAGTGT
Organism: Uropsilus gracilis; assembly: GCA_004024945.1. Classification (NCBI taxonomy): domain Eukaryota; kingdom Metazoa; phylum Chordata; class Mammalia; order Eulipotyphla; family Talpidae; genus Uropsilus; species Uropsilus gracilis. The sequence continues at coordinate 1,663 of PVHY01011583.1, forward strand.
GTTGCTCCTGCTGCCGTAACCATGCCACCTGCCCGGCTCTGCCCTCTGCCTTCCAACCCATCTGCTGCGCCACACAGGCTTCTTACTCTTCCCTTTGTTCCTCCTGGCTACAGTTCTGCCCTCAGTTGTTGCAGTGCCCCTTCTTCAAGGGTGCTGCCTGCCAGATCTCAACTGCAGCAGTGTAGGATTGGGGCACAGCTTAGGTGCAAACTCGGGGACTTGCTTCTCCTCTCAGCTCGGCACAGAAAAGCCAGCCTTGGCCAGCAGTGGGCTCTTAGGAACAGAGTAGGGTGTCTGCGTGGCTCTGGCATGTCTGGCGGTAGTCCCTTGGGAAGACCATCGGCTTTTCCGGTGATGAAGTGAGTTCTCTCAAAGAAGTCCCTGGGGAACCCTGGGCTGCAGCATCAGTTGGTGGAAGTCAGAGCTCCCATCTCTGACCTGTTGGCCATGTCTGATGCCACCCTTCCTGGATGGGTGCTCTTTGGATCATGGCTGAACTTTGCTCAATGACCTGGATTCTGAAAATGGTGGGGAGGGTTGCCTGTCAATGTTCCCTGCTCCTAGGCCCTCATTGGTACATGCTAAGATCTGGTACCTCAAGCCCAAGACCTTCTAAGAAGCCTCTCCGTGACCCAGTCCCCTCTCCCCCTTTGGACTTTCCTCCTCCTGTGCTGTAGAAGCACTGTCTGGGCTGGGCATGGTGGCACATGCCTATAAGTGGCAGCCTAGAAAGCTGCGGCCAGGGGGCCAGGCATCGCAGTTCGAGTTCCACCGGGGGCACGTAGCAAGACTTAGTTCCAAAAAAATATAGCTGGGCGTGGTGGTGCACGCCTGTAATCCCAGTTACCTGGGAAGCTGAGGCTGGGGATTGCTTGAGTCCGTGGTACCCCGGGCAACGAGAGCCTGCGGTTCCACAGGCAAAAATAGTGTGACCTAGTCTCAAAAAAAAAAAAAGAAGAAGCACTGTCTGCCCATGCCCTCACCTGGCAGGAACATCACCATGTCTTGTATAATTGTCCTGTGTCCCTCTGCAGACTGGTGCCGTGGAGGGTGCTGATCTTTGTGCGTTGTGCACACTTTAAAAGTTCCTCATAGATACCTGGCAGTGTGATCTCCTGGTCATTCTTTTTTTTTTTTTTTTAATACCAGGTCTCGCTGTTTTTGCCTGTGGAACTGCAGGCTCATGTTGCCTAGGGTACCACAGACTCAGGCATTCCCCAGCCTCAGCTTCCCAGGTAGCTGGAATTACAGGCACGTGCCACCATACCCAGCTATATTTTTTTGGAACTAGATCTCACTGCGTTGCCCCAGGCAGGACTTGAACTGCGATCCCTAGCTCCAGCTGCTTCATAGGCTGAAGCTTACAGGCAGGAGCCACCATGCCCAGCCTGCTGGTCATTCTTGCTGCATTTGCTGGACACCTTGTGCACAGGGTGATGGGGAGTTTGTAGGACAGCAGCTGAGCTCGCCTCTCCATGTTACCATCTGCAGGTGCTGAGGCAACCATTGTCTTCATCAAGGAGCCATCTTCCCAGGATGCTCTGCAGGGACGCCGGGCGCTACTCCGCTGTGAGGTCGAGGCCCCAGTCCCTGTACATGTCTATTGGCTGCAGGATGGGGTCCCTGTCCAGGACACAGAGCGGCGTTTTGCCCAGGGCAGCAGCCTGAGCTTTGTGGCAGTTGACCGGCTGCAAGACTCCGGAGCCTTCCAGTGCGTGGCTTGGGATAACACCACGGGAGAGGAGGCCCGCAGTGCCAACGCCTCCTTCAACATCAAATGTGAGAACCGTGACCTGGCCCAGCCTCCTGCTGCCACTTCCTCAATCCTGGAGTCCTCTGGGACTCCCCCACCTTCTCCATATCCAGTTGAAATGGGGCAGGCAGAGTACAGTCACGTTCAACTTTCTGCTAGTGTGACTAAGGAGAAATGAGAGGTTTTATTTTTTCCAAAAGTTCTTTTCTTTTCCTTCAAGTCTTGACACCATTAACCTGCTGGATGCTTTTGAAGATGGCAACATGGCATGTATCAGGCCTGATCTGCCAGGAGCGGGTGGGTCTCTGGTGCCCTTGCCTGAATCCTCCCCCACTAGCCTCTTGGTTTCAGAGCCTCCAGGTTCTGTGTTTCCCATGCAATCTCCTTCCCTTCCTGGGCTGCCTCTAATTCTGCAACCTTGGCCCCCGCTGCAGGGATTGAGACGGGGCCTGTGGTCCTGAAGCATCCAGCCTCAGAAGCAGAGATCCAGCCACAGACCCAGGTCACACTGCGTTGTCACATTGATGGGCACCCTCGGTAAGGAGTCGACTTGAGGGCTGGGAGAAGGGAGAAGGGAGTTCCAGGCAGGTAGAGATGACTCCCTAAACCGTGGAGTCTCACCAGAGGCACCTCACTTGGATCTGTAGCCACCCTTTCCCGTATACTGCTCTACACCAGCCCCCAGTGACCCCAGAAGAAAGGACATTGTAATGCAGAGGCATTTTGGATTCTGGAAACTTTGAGATTTAGCAGCTCTACCTGACTCTGCCCCTGAATTGTTACATGCCCTAGAGCAAATCACTTCCCTTCCCCAGGCCTCAGTTTCTCCATTTGTAAAATGACTAAGGATTGGCCATGTCCTTGGGTTTTGTATTGTCTCCACTGGCTACTTGAGTCCCCCCGCCCCCTGCTTCTGACCCCATTGGCCCCACAGGCCCACCTACCAGTGGTACAGAGATGGGAACCCTCTTGCTGATGGTCAGAGCAACCACACGGTCAGCAGCAAGGAGCGGAACCTGACCCTCCGGCCAGCTGGCCCTGAGCATAGTGGCTTGTACTCCTGCTGTGCCCACAATGTCTTTGGCCAGACCTGCAGCAGCCAGAACTTCACCTTGAGCATTGCTGGTGAGTCTAGGATATAGATAGAAGGGATAAGGTGAGGATGGGAGGGACCTCCCTGCCTGTTCATGAGTTTGTTCTCCCCCCTGCCCCAGATGAGAGTTTTGCCAGAGTAGTGCTGGCACCCCAGGACGTGGTAGTGGCAAGAAATGAGGAGGCCATGTTCCACTGTCAGTTCTCAGCCGAGCCACCCCCGAGTCTGCAGTGGGTCTTCGAGGATGAGACTCCTATCACAAACCGCAGTCGGTAAGGCATCTGGAAGGGGACCCGCAAATACAGTGGCACAGGTTGTGCACTGCACACGAGTCCTCTCAAAGAGAATGTGATTTTGTCATGGACCTCATAGAACTATACATGTATTACTTCACATTTACAGCAGATGGCAGTAGAATGTCTTGCTGTTATAAAGAGTCCAACAAAGGGAAGCGCCTCCAGGAATGGCATCTTTTTCCAGTTTGCACAAAGCATTGTGTGAGCTAACAATAGCTCTACCCCCTCTTTCCCACCTGGTTCTTCTGGGCAAAGGTTGGGGTGTGGGAGAGGTAGGCGAACGGGTGGTGCTGTAGGGGGGTGTAGGACCTGGGTAGTGACAGTTTGGATTGTAAGATCCTGTATAGCAAAGACACCTTACACACACATATATACACACTTTATTTGGAGGGAGCAAACCCTTCCAGAAAATGCTAGGAAGTACCAACCCTTCTATAGGGACTTATATCCCCTGTCCAGGGAGGTGGAAAGGGTCTGATTCCACTCAGAGTGGATGTCTTGGGCTCTATGTGTGATATACAGGCCCCATGAGAGCACCTTGGGATCTTTGTGTCCAACTTCTTAGATTGGGGGCTCCAGCCCTAATCCCAGCCACCTTCTACACTGGGATCATACTCATTTCATCTGATGTTGCCTGTAGACTTTTGATTGCTGGGATGAGCACCTTCCTAACTAGCTCCTAACCGCAAGAAGGTGATTCCTCTGCTCAACAGGTGAACTGATGTCTGCTCCATCTCACTTACATTGCTACTCACCTTGTCCCCCAAAAGCTGAGTCTCCTGCGGCTAGAGTAGCACCCACCCGCACATGTGCATGTGCACATTCATGCATAAGACACACACACACACACACACACACACACACACACACACACACACACACACACACTGTGGTGTATGGGCTCTGCTCTGTCCTGGTTGACGCTGTCCTACGTCTTTGATCCCTGCTAGGTAGGGTTCCATCACTTGCCTTGCCTTCCAAGTAGCTCACTCTCCCCTCTGCAGGCCTCAACACCTCCGCAGAGCCACGGTGTTTGCCAACGGGTCTCTGCTGCTGACCCAGGTCCGGCCGCGCAACGCAGGGGTCTACCGCTGCATCGGCCAGGGGCAGAGGGGCCCTCCCATCATCCTGGAGGCCACACTTCATCTAGCAGGTGGGACTTTGGGTCTGGGTTGCTGAGCCAAGATGGTCTTCAGTGTCTACATGAAGTGATTTAGACTCGGCTCCACTCAGATAGCAGTTTGCAAGGCAGAGGAAGCAAGAGGATGCTAGGGGGAGAAGAGCAGCAAAAGAGGGTGGATGTTAGATGGAAAGAGTGACAACATGCTGTGGGAGGAGGTTAACACCCTGAGAGCTACAGTATTGGGCCTTTTTCCCTCTTGCTCACCCCCCTGCAGAGATTGAAGACATGCTGCCATTTGAACCACGGGTGTTCACAGCTGGCAGTGAGGAACGGGTGGCCTGCCCACCCCCGCAGGGACTGCCAGAGCCCAGTGTGTGGTGGGAGCATGCAGGAGTCCGGCTGCCTGCCCACGGCAGAGTCTACCAGAAGGGCCACGAGCTGGTGTTTACCAGCACTGTCGAGAATGATGCTGGTGTCTACACCTGCCATGCAACCAACCTGGCTGGTCAGCGGCGACAGGATGTCAACATCACAGTGGCCAGTGAGTGAGCACTTTTATCTGAAGGTTGAGGTGGGTGGAGGGAAACCAGGTCCTTGGATCGCTTGGGTTCTGGACGGCTTGTTCTGGACAGAAGCTGCCATGGTTCTCACCTGAGACCCTCTCAGCTCTGGGCCCTGCAGGCTGGGGGATCAGCTGTCTGCTGGGAGGGGATGTTGGACAGAGCCAGGCAGAGAATGAGGTGGTAACCCCTACAGCTGTTGGTCCTCTTGCTGCAGAGGTTAGAGCAACAGACTGGATGCCTAGAGACCCAGATATAACTCTGACCAGTTGACCATGGGTAGCAAGCCCCCTGCCTTGCTAGGACTCAGTCTCCTCACCCATAAAATAAGGCTAATAATTCACTGTCTACTTCACAAGCTATAAAGAACAATTGATAAAGATTTTTTTTTTTTTTTTTTTGAGACTAGGTCTTGCTATTTTTGCCTGTGGAACCGCAGGCTCTCGTTGCCCGGGGTACCACAGACTCAAGTAATCCCCAGCCTCAGCTTCCTAGTAGCTGGATTAGAGGTGCGCACCACCACGCCCAGCTATATGTTTTTGGAACTAGGTCTCGCTACGTGCCCCTGGCAGGACTCAAACCGCAATCCCTGGCCCCAGCTTCCTAGGCTGCCACTTACAAGCATGTGCCACCATGCCCAGCCAAGATTTATGATCTTAAGAAAGAAAGGATTTTCTTTTTTGTAAAGGAGTTGGTCAACAGAGTTACAGGCGATTGTTCTTTTGTTATACCCTCTAAATTTCTATAATGAACATATTACTTGTGAAATGGGGCAGGGAAGCAATGAATATAATCAGGGGTGTGTACGATAAAGACCTATGTGCCCTTCCCACAGCCTCGTGATTTATTCACATTATTTACTATTTTCTTTACATCATGCCTGTTTCAAAGCTTTGTGATAGTTAGCAGTATATGTTAGGCACACTCTTACACACATACACACATTTTGCAGCCTGATTCTTTCACTGACCTTTACAGCTTTCCAAGTAGAGAAATTTTGGAAATTCAAAAAGATTTTGGCTATGGACAGGACTTGGTAAATTTGAAGTTGTAATGATGCTTTTGCTATTGAGACACAAAACTACAGAGACATGCCTGCTAGTGCTCAGATACAGGGGTGGAGCCTGGGTGTGTGTGCCTGGACAGCTACTTGGGCTATGCCTCTGGCAGCAGACAGTCTGGGCACCACAAGCTGCCTGTCTCTGGTTGGACTCTATTGGGGTTGCTTTGGGAATCTGGGGTCCCACTCCAGCTCTCCTCACCCGCACCTGGTGATGGGACCCAGCAGTGTTTTACAAGTGCTCAGGTGTCTCCAGCAGGTAGAAATGTGGGTAGGCAGTGGGCAGCACTGATGGAGCCTCAACCAATAATAGACCGTGAAGTCAACTCTGCATATGGGGCAGAGGGGCAGGTGCAGAGTTGAGAGGAGAGAGAGGAGAGCTCTGTGACTGCATTCTGTCAACAGATGTATGAAGGGCTTTTTTTTTTTTTTTATGCTGGGCACCATTCCTGCTCCGGGGAGCACAGCTCTACGCCTCTGTGCAGCTCATAGTCTAATGGCAAATGAGAAAGACAGGTCAACAAACAGATGCATCCTTTTAGGTGGTAGGAGGGTTATGAAGAATAAAAATAGGGTTAAGTGACAGAGGGATAGTGAGGGCTTGGGGAAATTTAAGTAAGATTTCTCTAGAAGGTGGCATTTGAACCAAGGCTTAAATGAAGGAGGGGCCAGTCCCTGAGACAGAAGTGGGCTTGTAGCCGGGCTTGGCGGTGCATGCCTGTAGTCCAGGCGCTGGGAGCCAAGAGGCTTGGGACTGCTCGAGTTTGCAGGTTTGAGACTACCCTGAACAATATAGTGAGACCTGATTTCTAAAAAGCACCTGGGCGTGGTGGTGGGTGTCTGTAGTCCCAGCTACCTGGGAGACTGAGGCTGGGGGTCTCTTCAGTCTGCAGGACTACCCCAGGCAACATAGCAAGACCTAATCTCAAAAAAAAAAAAAAAAAAGAAGTGGGCTTGTATGTTGGAGGGACGGTGTCACTTGTGTGGTTTGATGTGACTAAGTGTGGGTGAGTGTGATGCATTCTTTGCTGGTTTTAAGGATGAGGTTGAGGTTTTTCTGCGGTCACGCTGGCTTTCTGAGGACACTGAAGTGTTAGGGGTGAGTAGCTGTAAACAGGAGACCTGTTAGAAGGGTACAGTAGCTTAGGGGGCTGTGGACGGGGCTGGGTCTGAGGTGGTTAGGGTGGAAATGAGGGTGCACAACTTCAGGACCTATTCTGGACCCAAAGTAGGGTGGGTGTGTCTAGAAAGAATATGCTGAGAGAACTGGAGAGAGAGAAGTCAAGGCTAAGATTTGGGCTCCTGCAGTTGGCTGGCAGTGGTGCTGGTTCCTGAGATGGGGAGACTGGAATGAACAGGTTTTGGGAACAATCAGTGTTTCTCTTTCACATACAGGAAGCTGAGGTGACTGTTAGACACCCATTTGGAGCCACAGTCACATTTTCAAGTTGGCAACTCTTACAGGGAGGTCAGGGTATGGGTTTGGGGATCACACATTTATGTGGTGTTGAAGGCTGTGAACTGGACGAGATTGCTCAAGGAATGAGCATGGTGAAATTGGAACATCTATCTGAGTACTGGGCCTGGGAGTGTTAAGATGTAGTAAAAAGAGGAAGGGTTTTGGAGTCATAAAGACCAGAGCTTTCATTCCAATTTCTCATGTGTTAGCAGATCACCATGACTACTTTGAATCTCTGCTTTCATAGCTGTAAAGTGGGTATAGAAGTATACATGGTGGTGGGGGGGACAGTAATGATTATATAATGTCCAAAGGTGCTGGCATACAAACCTTCACTGAGAGGCAGTGCAGCAGCTAGCACCTGTGTTGGGGATGGGCTTCTGATTTCAGGATCTGCTAAGGTATTAGACTTTGTTAAAGTTGGATCCCTCCCTGTTCCTTCCCTGTCCCACTAGCTGTGCCTACGTGGCTGAAGAAGCCCCAAGACAGCCATCTGGAAGAGGGCAAGCCAGGTTATTTGCATTGCCTAACACAAGCCACACCAAAACCCACAGTCATCTGGTACAGAAATCAGATGCTCATCTCAGAGGTGAGAATGAGGATCACTGGTTTGCAGAGGCTGGAGTGGAGGGGGCATGGGGGAATGGGCAGGATGGACTCCCTCACTGCTCACTTTTGTGCTTACCTCCATAGTGTCCTTCCTGACTGCCCCGAGGAGGTGTGGGCTTGGGTTTGGGTTGAGACCTCTCACAGTCCCATCTTGTGTGCTGCAGGACTCACGGTTTGAGGTCTCCAAGAATGGAACCTTGCGCATCAACAGCGTGGAGGTGTATGACGGCACTTGGTACCGCTGTGTGAGCAGCACCCCAGCTGGCAGCATCGAGGCACAAGCCCGAGTCCAAGTGCTGGGTGAGCGGGCCTGTGTGGTGTGGGGAGAGCACATAGCCTGGTGGGCAGGAGAATAAAAGGGGAGGAGGAGCACAGGGTTCAGGATCTTCAGGCCTGGCGCTGGCCTATCTAGTTGCTTCAATTCCTCCTCTGTCCACCCACCCACCCTCATTCTACTGAAACAGAAAAACTCAAGTTCACACCACCACCCCGGCCGCAGCAGTGCATGGAGTTTGACAAGGAGGCCACGGTGGCCTGCTCAGCCACAGGCCGAGAGAAGCCCACTATTAAGTGGGTACGGGCAGGTGGGTACCGTGTGGGCATGGGGTGAGGGGCAGTCAGATGCGTGTATGTCCACGGACCGGTTGAGTGCCCAGCACCATGCCAGGAACTATGGGGTAGACCTGAAATAGACAACCAGTGCATAGTCTCAGTAGGAGGAAAGAAGCTAAATAGGAAGGGATCTGATCACAGCATTGAACAGCATAGAAAGTGACCTGGAATGACAAGTGGTTGAAGTAGGCCAGGCAGTTCTATAAAATCCTCCTCCCTTTTCCCCCCTTTCCCCATATTCTCAAGAGTCATCCTTTCTAACATAAAAGCAACATGGTCTCCTTTAGAGAATTTTGAAGGAAAAATATACCTCCTCACACTAGCCATCATCTCGGGGTGCTCATCTTCATGAGTAACTTTGTTTTTATATCACAGTTTTACTCTACACACAACTTTCACTTGTTTAACTTACATAAGTCATACTTACTATGGAAGCAGGAGGCACAGATAACTATAGAATCTGTATTTTAAACTTAACATCAAATTTTTCTCCACATTTAATACATAAACATTGATTTTGATGACTGCAATGATATTGCAGTGATGATATTCACTGCAGTTTACTCAGCTGTCGCCTTAATCTGAGCGATTTGGATTGTTCACCATCCTCCCTCACTCCCTCTCTCCCTCTCTCTGTTTTCTCCCTTTTTATTGCTGCAATAAACATCTTCAAGCCAAAGTTTTTTCTGGATTTGGGTTTATTTCCTTTGGGAAAGATTCCCAGAAATGGAATAATTATGTATAAAAGGGCATGCACATTTTTACAACCCTTGATGTGGACTGCCAAATTGTTTTTTAACGGACTGGACTAGTTTACACGCTTCCATTAGCAGACAGGGTTTGAATGTGGTAGGCTCTGAGGAGCAAGCCCACTCTCTGCTCAGGTGGTCTAGGGTGCTCTCTTTGGGAGGTGGGTTCACGATGCATCTGAAGTGTCTCGGATGCTTTGGTTTCTAGAATGAGAAGTGACAGGCAGGAAGGATGAAAATAAGACTTAAGTTTCAGCCCATCAAAAGTCCAGTTTGGCAGAAGTGGGTCAAAATACAGGGTAGCAAAAGGAGGTGAGACTGAAGAGCTGGAAAAAGAGTAAATCATGGGGCCTGAGCACCTGGCTCAGGAACTTGGACTTTGTCTGCGGGTAGTCAGGAGTGGTGCCCTGCTTTGGAGTAGAGGTGAGTGACTAAGGGCACTGCCAACCATTCATGTCATCCGGCCCATCCCATAACCCCCCTTTGTTGCTCCTGCAGATGGAAGCAGCCTCCCAGAGTGGGTGACGGATAACGCCGGGACCCTGCACTTCGCCAGGGTGACCCGTGACGATGCTGGCAACTACACTTGCATTGCCTCCAATGGTTTGCAGGGCCAGATCCAGGCTCATGTCCAGCTCACTGTGGCAGGTACACCCCGGGCTGGGGCTGGCAGGCCCTGCGGGATGGAGCCTGTACTCTGCCTGCCTCTTCACTCACTGCTCCCTGGCCCTGGCCGGGCTCTTTCCATCCAGTGTTCATCACCTTCAAGGTGAAGCCAGAGCGCACAACTGTCTACCAAGGGCACACAGCCCTGCTGCGGTGTGAAGCCCAGGGCGACCCCAAGCCACTTATCCAATGGAAAGGCAAAGACCGCATCTTGGACCCCACTAAGCTGGGACCTAGGTAGGGCCGTCTCCTTCCCATACCTACCCTGTTAACCTGGAAGCCTGAGAGATAGGCAGCACTGTGATTTTTCTCTTGGCAGGATGCACATCTTCCAGAATGGCTCCCTGGTGATCCATGATGTGGCCCCTGAAGACTCAGGCCACTACACCTGCATCGCAGGCAACAGCTGCAATATTGAGCACACAGAGGCCCCTCTCTATGTCGTGGGTATGGGCCAGGGAGGGGGTCCTGCTCAGGAAGTGGCTAGACTTCTTTCTCATCTTTGCACTCATCGGTCCCTTGTACCTGGGAAGTTCTTAAACTATTGTAGTGGTGGCAAGGAGTGGTCAGCTGTGTTTCCATGGCTGCTCTGCCATACCACAAACTCAGTTTCCTTGCTTTGAGCTGGATTGTCATTTATTTCACACGTAAAGTCTTGGGGGTGGGGGTGTGGAGGGCAGGGGGATGCTCTCATTCTAAAATGCTGCTTCTTAGACCCCCACATGTATCCCTGGGTGGGCAAGGAGGGTCGCCATGCAACTGAACCTGGTGCCTTTGCCCTGGGGATCTAGGGGATTCCCTGGCAGATGAAAAGACCCATTAGAGCCAGGGATTTGGGTTGGAGTGCAGTCTCTTCTGCCTGCCGGCTCTTTGCCCTTGCTCCTCCAACTGTGGGTGCAAACAGTTTAAACTAGCAGTTTAGACCTTTTTGACTGAGCAGCAAAGTCATTCCTCTAGATAGTACTATGTAGAACTTTGAATGGACAGCAGTGAGGTAACAGGTCCATTGTTTGAAGCCACAGAGTTAGGGGAGTCTCCCCTTTTGTCTTTTTTACCTAGTTTCCTATTGAGTCCCAGGACCTCTTTCTGGGACCCTATGCCATTGAACAGCCCTGGCCAGAAGATCCTTTTACAGATAGCATTTCTTGAAGCACCTGCTCTGGACCAGGCAGTGTCTGGGATTCTGGACTGGAATCCCCAAGTACTGCTCTGCAGGGCCTGACTCATGACAGCATGCCACGCAGGGAGCTTTGTTAATACATTCTGTCTGTGGTGGTGTCAGCAGGTGTGTTTTTTATCTGTGTTCCCAGCTGCACAGCCAGCTTGTGGATCACAGGCTTCATCTCCTTCAGAGCTCCCCATGACAGTTGGGACCCAAGAGCCTGGCCCTCGTTAAATCCACTGAAGGCGGAGACTCTGCCTGGTCTCCCTTGGGCCATCGTGTTCCGGGAGGTCATCTGGGGTTGGGATGGGGCTGACTTTAATGGCCCCTGCCCAGACCTGTCTGTGTGTATCTCAGACAAGCCTGTGCTGGAGGAGTCCGAGGGCTCAGGCAGCCCTCCCCCCTACAAGATGATCCAGACCATTGGCCTATCCGTGGGTGCTGCTGTGGCCTACATCATTGCTGTGCTGGGCCTCATGTTCTACTGCAAGAAACGCTGCAAAGCCAAGAGGCTTCAGAAACAGCCTGAGGGCGAGGAGCCAGAAATGGAATGCCTCAATGGTGAGGGGACCCCTCTGGGTGGGAGGTAGTGAGCGCCCCCCTGGGACTGCGGAGGAGGGCTGTAACCCTAGAGGGAAGGGGTGGCCCTGCTGTGCTGGTTGTGGGAAACTGGTCCTGAGCAGAGATGCCTTCTCCTGCCCCTCCTTCCCCCAGCTGGAAGCCTAGAATTAGCCTGTTTCCAGAACCCTGGCTTCTGAGCAACATAGGTCAAGAGCCTATTAGGCCAACCTCCATGTTTTCAGTATTTGGGTCTTTTCTGGAAGGCAGCTGTGCTCACCACTATACCACCAATGTTAATGTTTGGGTCTTTTCTGTTCTTTTTCTCCTGCTAACACCAAACCACAGATTAATTATCATATGTAGACAGGTCTTCCTTATACCTCTTGTTTGTCTACTCCCGTTAGTCTTTGAGCTCACCTCATTCCATTGTTTCCTCCTGTAACCTTCCATCTTGATTGGGAGCTCCCTGGGGGCACTGGTCTCTCCTGTCAGCAGAGGTTCTGGAGTAAGGCCTGTGCCTCCATTGGTGTTATTTCCCCTGGTGCCTATTAGGGGCTTTGTACATAGGAGACCTGTGAAAGCAAAACCCTTATGCACATGTGGTGTCCAGGACCCAGTGAATCAGATGAGATGCGTGCAGTTTGTTCTATTTCTGAGGTCTCATTGACACCATCACTAAGTGCTCATGCCCTAAGGAATGCCTGTTCCCTCAGTCCATCGCCAGTTAGACTGTTTCTTTTTGTAAAATACCATGACTGGTGCCTACCCAGAAGGAGTTGGAGCCAGGGGGAGAGTATGGAGGCCCCTGTGATGGAGAGAATGTCAGGTTTCTTCTTGACGCTTCTGGTGCCCCTTCCCCCCAGGCGGGCCTGTGCAGAATGGGCAGCCCTCTGCAGAGATCCAGGAGGAAGTGGCCTTGACCAGCTTGGGCTCTGGCTCCGCAGCCACCAATAAGCGCCACAGCACGAGTGATAAGATGCACTTCCCGAGGGCCAGCCTGCAGCCCATCACCACGCTGGGTATGTTGCCATGGCCACTCCCGCCTAACTCCAGGCCACCAGGTTTCACTTGAGGCTCGTTCAGACTGGTGGCTCTGAAGTCCCTGGAACCCCGCAATGTAGAGACAGGTGGGAATGTGGAGAGAGCTGGTCCTGTGTGTCCCTCACACTGCCTTGTGTTCACATGCCCTTCTAACTTTTGTCATTCCCTATATCATTTACTTGATATTATCTTCTGATTTGACTCCATTTTTCTTTTTTTTTTAAACTAACTAAAGTTAACCTTATTCTAGGAGAAAAATGGGAGAAGTTGCATATTGGTATACTTGCTAAATTTTTTTCCAAGCATACATTAAAGCGTAATTATAAAGACTTATGTTTATCATGAGCTGCCTAAAATATTCATACACACCACCCTTTACAGAACTGTTACTCCCACTGCTTTTTTTTTCATGTGGAAGATAGGGAAGCCCAGGGAGGGTGAGCACATGGTTTGCCCAGGGTCACACAGAATGGGGGCTTCAGGGAGGTGGGTGTGGCAGATACCCCCCACCCTCCATCCCCCCTACACCCCAGATGTGACAGGAAAGACATCTCCCCAAGTCAGGAGTTGCCTTTGCTTGGGTGAAGGCAGCAGAGTGACTCTGGCCTGTATCCACAGGGAAAAGTGAATTTGGGGAGGTGTTCCTGGCGAAGGCACAGGGCTTGGAGGAGGGGGTGGCAGAGACCCTGGTGCTTGTGAAGAGCTTGCAGAGCCGTGATGAGCAACAGCAGCTGGACTTCCGGAGGGAGTTTGAGATGTTTGGGAAGCTGAACCATGCCAACGTGGTGCGGCTGCTGGGGCTGTGCCGGGAGGCCGAGCCTCACTACATGGTGCTGGAGTACGTCGACCTGGTATGCCGTCAGTTGAACCCTGATGGGTAAGGGTGGGGGGAGAGGGTAGAGGGTAGGTTGGGGCCCCACAGGAGCCTCATCTCATGTGGTCTCAGCAAGACCTCAGCCACCCTGCCGTTGCACTTTGAGATGCTCCGCTTCCTGCCCCAGCTCTCAGACACCTGCTTTTCCTTGATCAGTACCCCATCCCTTTCTTCTGCTGGCCCTGTGTCTGGGGACTAGTCCCAAGCTCTTTCTGGCTCCTCTGCACACTGCAGGAACACCTGCCAGCTCTGCTCCCCCGACTCTGGCATGCTTTCCTTATCATTTTCCCTTCTCTCCAGACCTTGTCTCCCTTTAACTTATCAGAACCCAGCTCTCCTTCCTTCCCAGCACCCCTGCCATTTGAGGCATCAGTGTGGATCCTGTCACCAGCCTCTTCCAGCCTAGTTGTCATGCCCATATCTACCACTTCTCTCCATTTCCTGACTCATCCCCACCTCATCCCTTGGGTCTCAGAGTGCTATATCCCAACTTCCCAGCCATCTTCCATCACTCCATTGGCAGGTACCTGTAAGTGTACATATTTCTATATAAGTGTACACATAGGCTATAGACTTGAGGATGTCTAAGTGTACACATGGGCTATAGACTGGAGGATGGGGTTTCCTCCCAGGGGTCCTTGGGGACAGTCTGGGGGCTCTGCTTTCCTGGTGGCTCCCGGGTGGGGGCTCTGTCTTGGGGCTCCCCTGTAGGTAGGAATGACAGTCCTTCCTCACTGAGAAGTTTCTAGGAGGTATATCCTCTATATATTTAGATTCCTGCCAGGCTCGTTCTGGGAGGGGTCAGACTAGCAGGATGTTTATATCCGGGCTTCTCACACCTGCTGGGATAGGTGCATCATGAGCACCTGGTCTGTTTGATGTTTCGGGGATAACAACTGGGCGTTGACCTGACAGACACTGCTTGGCTTTTCCCTCAGGGGGACCTCAAGCAATTCCTGAGGATTTCTAAGAGCAAGGATGAGAAGTTGAAGTCACAACCCCTCAGCACTAAGCAGAAGGTGAGAACAGAGAGAGGGAGGTCCCCAAAGGTGGACTGGGAGGGAGCACAGATGGAGATGGTACCAGAAGAGCTGCTGAATGAGTGCTCCCTGGAGACTCCAAGTTCCTGCAGTAAGTATGGTTCATGGTTTTACTTGGTGTCTCAGTAACCCTCTGGAAGACATGTCTTCCTGCTTTGTGAATGAAGAAAGTGATATCTGGAGAGGTTGGGGGACTTGTCCCAGGTCACATAGCCTGCAAGCTTTGTACCACTGTATGACCCCCAAGTGGAGGAGCTGCTCTCCACCTCTGCTGCAGGAAAGCTGGCCCCAACAGTGAATGGGAGCAGTGACCTGTCTGGGAGCCGACTGGGCAGGTGTGGCCCTGGGCATGTTTTTGCACCCTCTGAGCACAGCATGGAATACTCCTCTGTGCGTGAACTGCTGTGTCTTCACTTTCACTCTCACTTGGGCTGTGTGCTACCCAGCCTCTCCTTCCAGCTGTCCTGCTTTCTGGGAAGATGGGTTTCTGTGGTGGACTCCACGGTGGGGCAGACCTGGGTTGAAACATAAAGAGGAGAAATTTTGCCTATTAACCTCTGCCCACCTTAGCAGATGCCTTCTCTGGTTCAGCTTCTCGTACCCACCTCTCCCCTCAGAAAGGGAACCACCCTTTCACAGTCCTGAGTGCTTCTTCTCCAGACTGACAACAGTCTCTCATAAAACAATCAAGACTCAGGGCAGGTGGCAGAAACTGCTAGGACCCTCCTTCCTGGGTGGCCATTCCTTGCTTTGCTGGCTGACCCAGGTCTCAGACTCTGGGACCAGGCCTGCTTGGCTTATCAGTAGGTGGGACCTAGCTCTGTGCCCTTCAGGTTGGCTTATTACCAGCAAACTTGCTGACGGCAAGGCAGGGCAAGTGACCTGGGCCCCTGACACAGTCCCTGCCTCCATCCCATCTAGCTGTCAGCAGTGACTAGACAGGAAGCCCCAGGACAGGAGGTGCTGTCCTACTGAAGTGGATATCAGGACCTGGAGCTCACAAATCAGGACTTAGAGTAGAGCCAGCAAATTTACTGAGTGACCACGCCCTGTGGACCCTTGCATATGGAAACTGCCTGGCACCCGTGGGGCCCTTAGGATCGAGAGGGGAGAGCGTAGGTAAATGAGGATGACATGTACTTTATGCGCTTCAGGTAAAATATGAAAAGAGAGTGAGAGGCATAAGAGATACTAAAGACATTCACATACTTAGGGTGGACAGTGTGGTTAATGAGGACGGTTTCCTGGTACAGAGAGCCATATGAGTTCAGTTCTCAAGGACAGGAAGTAGTTGAATGGCAGGAAGGGGATGGCTTCAGGAGAACAGGGAGTCAAGGTAGGCTTCGCTGGCTGAGTAGATGGGCTGACAGGAAGTCAGTGAGCTCTGTCACATGACCTGAGAGACTAAAGTCATTACCACCTTTGTTAGAGATCTCACCCACACTTGTTTGTTTTTTTCTGCCAAAGCATTTTAAGTAAGTTGAGTCCCACACTCTGCGTAGATAATATCGGCACCAGAACAGAAGGGGAATAGTTTTTAAAAAGTGTAGATTTCTGAACTAGACCCCTCCATGGGCAGAATCAGAATATATGAGAGCAGGGTCTCGGGACCTACGTTTTTCAAACAAGCACTCGAGCTGATCCCTAAACTCCTCAAAGTTAGAGGAACCCTAGTGTCTGACAGTGACTTTGAAATGTTTTTGGGTTAGGACACCCTTCCAGAAGTGATTTTACATTCTGACCAGAGTGTCTACATATACATAACTGAGATTAAACTTTTCAAAGACAGGGTGTAGTGGTGTGTGCCTGTAATCCCAGTTACCTGGGAGGATGAGGCTGAGGATCACTTGAGTTTGCACGTTCAAGACAACTCTGGGTAACATAGCAAGACCTAGTCTATTAAAAAACTAAGAAAAATAAAAATAAACTTTCCCAAGACTGTGCTTGATGCACTTACTGTTTCCTACCCTATTTTAGTTCCAACCCACAGACTGATTTTGACAACCACATGAGCCTGCATCAGTAGTTTGAAATGCACTGCTTTGGGGGAGTTCATGAAAATGAAAATTAGGAAATGTACACTAGAACTTGTAGATACTTTCTTGTGCTAATAATTTTGTGAACTGCCATGTCATTTTTTATTTAAGGGTCTGGGGAATGGAAGGAAGGAAAGTTAAGTTTTGTAAGGCAGGTGGAGGGAGGCAGGTGGAGTGGCAGACCCGGCACTTCAGCTGGGGTTAGAAGACAGGTGTGGTACTAGTGAGTGGGCTGGGGTGTCTCAGGAGAATGTCAGGACAGCAGTAGGATAGTAATGATGGAAATCAAAGATACAGGCCCTAGGTGTTGGCCTAATTGTAGGTAATGCTTGTTAGGATAGCTGATAAGATGATGGAGATTTTGCAGTTGGAGAACTGTAACCTGTGATTTCTTCCCTGGTCACACGCAAGCTCATAGGGTCAGCTAAGCATTCCTGGTAGACAGCACTTGGTGCAGTCACATCTTGGGAGTGGGAGACAGAAAACCAGCAGTGAGAAGAGCTTGGTAGTGCCAGCCAGAGCTGGGCAGGCCTTTGGAGCATTCAGGTTGGAGAGAAAAGGGCAGATCTGGACTCTACCAAAGGGCAGGTCTTTATAACAATGTTTGAAACTGAATCCTCTGGCCATGTGATGGAGCCTTCCTGACAGTAAGGAAATGCTTAATTGGCGTGGGTTGAACAGAATTCCCTTTGACTGCCCTCGCTTAGCCAGTATTTCCAGAAGAACGGACTCTCTGGAAAGATAGCAAGTCACCTTGCCAAGTCCACTCTCTTCTGATTCCCTCAACTAGCAGCAGACTGTTTAACTTGTGAGCAAGATCAAAGAGAGCAGCCTGCGGGAACGACCAGCCTGAGGAGGGCAGTGACAGAAGCCTTTGTCCATAGGGAGCCCCGCAGGGTTGGGCAATGCCTGGGTTTTGAAGCTCTAAGTAGAGTCTGTTTATGACAACTACATGATCCTCTGGACCTTTGACTGCCATTGGGCATGGGGCAGCCATAGGGATGGCAGTCTGAGGAGGGTCCAGGGTGGGTGACCTGTGTCCTTGGAGGCCCAGTGCAGGGCTTCCTACCCAGGAACGGCGGCTCAGCCATCCTGTCATCTGACCTCTTCTTGAACTCTCCTCACCAAATGTTTTCAGTTGGAAGCTATCCAGGAATTTTGTGTCTTTTGAGAAAGAAAATGGACCCAGATGAGATTTTCCCTCCCCCCACCTTGGCTTTATCTTTGTTCAGCACCTCTGTGTGTGTAGTCTTTGTTTTGTTTTTGTTTTTGTTTTTTGAGACTAGGTCTCGCTATTTTTGCCCATGGAACTGCAGGCTCCCATTGCACGTGGTACCATGGACTCAAGCAATCCCCAGCCTCAGCTTCCCAGGTAGTTAGGATTACAGGCACGCAACACCACGCCCAGCTATTTTTTTGGGACTAGGTCTCTCTGTTGCCCTGGGCAGGACTCGAACTACAATCCCTTGACCCAGCCACGACTCCATAAGCTGTCGCTTACAGGCACATGCCTCCGTGCCTAGCTATAGTTGTGATGTTTTCTATCCCTTCTTTCAAATGCGGGTTAAGATTCACTACATTGCTTTCAGTACAGACTAGTAGTTGTAAACACAGCAAGCCAGCAGCGGAGGCAGTGGGTCTGCAGGGACATCACTGACCTGCACACACAGACTGAAGGAAGACCTGTTTGCGAGGTGAATCGTCTCCCAGTATTGGGGCTTGGTTCCTCTGCTGGCCTTTCTGCAGCTCCCAGGACCACGCTGGTGAATGTGCTCGGAGGCAGCTGAAGAGAAAGCCAGGCTTTGGCATTTTTTTAATGTGCATTTAAGCTGTGTGTGTATGTGTTTTGACATTTCATCCTTAAGAAGTGTAAATATAGTTCAAGGCACTCCTGTAAACCCTTTATTCTGTTCCAGTTGTTTGTATTTTACCCCTTAACTCCATATTCTCTCTGTATGTAGATGTATGTGCAGTATTTTCTTCTCCGTTATTTGAGATAGGTTGGAGACAGACTCGACCTTTTGCCATCAGACAGTGTGGAATGATATCTTGTCAGGACTTGGTTTGTTTCTCCTTCATCACCAAGGACATTGTTTATGGGCTACATTCTTTTTTTTTTGAGACTAGGTCTTGCTATTTTTGCCCGTGGAACCACAGGCTCACGTTGTCAGGGTACCACGGACTCAAGCAATCCCCAGCCTCAGCTTCCCAGGTAGCTGGGATTACAAGCCTGCACCACCACGCCCAGCTATTTTTTGAGACTAGGTCTCACTGTATTGCTCCGAGCGGGACTCGAACCGGGATCCCTAGCCCCAGCCGCTTCATAGGCTGAAGCTTACAGGTATGCGCCACTGTGCCCAGCTGGACTACATTCTTGATGGCATTCTGTGTTTGGTGACTTCTTCCCTGGGGTCCTGAACCTCAATCTATCAGCTAGAAGAAACACCCATCTGGCCTATAACTGGCTACATAACCTTCTGCAGGTCACAGGGACATGGCATTTCTGTTTGCTTTGTCCTTACACACCAGAAAAGGCTGTGAATTCCACACAACTCAGTGGTGGCAATCCAGGTTTGGATAAAGAGCAGGGATGAAGGGGCCCTGACCCTTAGCCAGCTTACCCCTGGGGCCCTGACTTTCCCAGTTTGCCATGGACCACTTCCCCTTGGTGGTAAAACCCTCTGTGGGCCAGGCAAAGTGGCTCATGCCTGTAAACTTCAGCCTATGAAACGGCCGGGGCCAGGGATCACGGTTCGAGTCCCGCTCGGGGCAACATAGAGAGACCTAGTCCCAAAAAATAGCTGGGCGTGGTGGTACGCACCTGTAATCCCAGGTACCTGGGAAACTGAGGCTGGGGATTGCTTGAGTCCTGGTACCCCGGGCAACGTGAGCCTGCAGTTCCATGGGTAAAAATAGCGAGACCTAGTCTCAAAAAAAAAAATAATTAAATAGAATAAATAAAACCCTCTGTGGACATAACTCTCAGTGCTTCTAGACTGCCCATTACTGGAGCTGTTTTGGCCATCCCTGCTAGATCCCACCATTACCTGGCTGTGTATGGTCTCCAAACAGATGCACAGTTAATATTTGTTCAGTGCACTGTGGATCCCTTAAATATGTTAGCATAATTTAACTACCTTTACTTTTATTGTCATGTAATATATGTGTTATAATACATTCATACAGTTCAGAATTTTAAAATTCAGCAAAAACACTTCCCAGCTCTCTCATACTTTGGAAAATAGTTTGGGATTATTTTGTGGAACTTGAGATATGCATGGTCTAGGGTCTAGGCTGGCATAGAAACTCCTTGTGCGAGTGTATACCCACGAGAACATTCATGTTCTATTCTTGGTAGCACCAAACTAGAACCAATTCAAATAGCCATTGGCATTACAGTGACTAAATGAAGGTGTGTTGATGATGAAAAGGATCTCAGTGAAAGAATGAGCAACAAAAAGTACAGAGTTCGAGATACTGTCAGTGTTCAACCTCATCTGGTTCCACAACAGGAAGAACTGAATTGTATTATTTAGGAACGTAGGTGTAAGTGGTAAAGATAGAACCAACAGCTGAGAAATGATCACTGTTATAAAAGTTGGGATCATGGTTACCTCATGAGGGGAGGGGGAATATATGGAGAGGCTACAACCCTTGAGGGTCCTTGTGGGATGCTAGTATTATTGGTTAACTTGGGTGACTATTAACAGTATAGGTTTTGTAGTGATTTGTAAAAACAAACCTCATTTTCTGAACTTTGCTGTGTGTAGTTCACAACTGAAATAAAACATAAACCCACTGAAAACAACATGAATCCAAAGTTTCTTCAGTTCTGCTCTCTGGATGCCAGTCCTCTGTTGGCCTTGGGTGTGTATCTACAGTCACACACACAACACACGTATTTCATGTTATGTTTTTAAAACACAGCTAGTAGAAAATATGCAACTTTAAAGTTTAAAAAGGGAAAAGAGCACCCCGAAGATGTAAACTAGGCCAACTGCCCGGCTTTTCTCATAGTGGCATTGTGTGTTCTCCCCAGTCCAGGTGCCACTCACTAAGCTAGCCCCACCTGTTAGAGTGCTGAGGAGCTGACCCAGGCACTTGACTTAATCCAGTTCTTTGCAGCATGCCCAGGAGGCAGGAGTGCAGGCCGTCCCCATTTTATAGAGAAGGACTCAGAAGCTCCTGGGACTCCCTAAGCATCCTGCCCATCGCACTGGTCCCTACTCATAGGGTATCAAGGGTGGTTACTCTAGTTGTGGGCTGTTCTGACAAGGTCCCTTTGTTGCTCCAGGTGGCCCTGTGCACCCAGGTGGCTCTGGGCATGGAGCACCTGTCCAACAACCGCTTTGTGCACAAGGATCTGGCTGCTCGCAACTGTCTGGTCAGCGCCCAGAGACAGGTGAAGGTGTCTGCTCTGGGGCTCAGCAAGGACGTGTACAACAGGTAGAAGGGCACAGGGGAAAGGGTGGAGGGCAGAGGGCAGGTATGGGGATGGCTTAGTGTCTTGGAGGCCTTGAAGCATGGCAGAGACCTCCCTTTCTGTTTCCCAAGGTGCAGCAGGGTTCCTTGCCCATGGTCCCAAGTCTCTGATGCGTATTTATTTTCTCTAATGATAAAAAATTTTGTATTTTAAAAAAAAACTAGTCAAACTTTGTCTCGGTTGGTATTTTTTAACAATTTGTATGGTTCCCTCCATAACTTCCAGAACCACTAATTATTATTTTGAAGTCTAAGTCTTCAAGCTCAGCACCGAAAGCCAAAGATCACTCTGGAATGCCTACATGTGCCACGCTGTGCCTCTGGGAACTTCCCCCTGAGTCGCCTTGCTCCTGAGTCACCCCGTTTGTGTGACTTTTGCTTTTGTCATGATAGCTTTATCACTAGTAAAGCTCCTTAGATGTTCTTTCTATTGAATATGTCCTCATTTTTTCACTGTTTCTTTGGCATCTCAGGGTGAGCTTTAAATCATTTTTTACATTTTTTTTAAAAAATGTATTTATTTTTATTATTTATTTTATTTTACATTGTTACCTACCTTGGGGTTCTTCCACTGCTTTATCACTTGTGAACCATTGTCTTAGTCTTTTGTGCCCCTCCCACCCCAGATTTCATTTTTATCATTTTTAAAGCTCACGTAGAAGTCGGTAAGATTATTGACTTTTTAATACAAAAATATCTAAGCAAAGTTTGTTTGTTGTTTTTTTTTTTTGAGACTAGTTCTCTCTATTTTTGCCTGTGGAACCGCAGGCAAAACCGCAGGTTGCCCAGGGTACCACAGACTCAAGCAACCCCCAGCCTCAGCTTCCCAGGTACCTGGGATTATAGGCATGCGGCACCACGCCCAGCTATTTTTTTGGAACTGGCTCTTGCTACATGCCCCTGGTGGGACTCGAACTGCGATCCCTGGCCCCAGCCATGGCTTCCTAGGCTGCCACCTACAGGCATGTGTCACCATGTCTGCCCCCAAAGTTTGATTCTTAATAGAATTTCTTAATCATCTAACCCCATGTGGATGTCTCCAAATACCATCCCCTATTCCCCACTCCCCTCCACCCTGTGTTCAGCAGATATATGTCCCGTGTCTCTGAGTACCTTGATCTATAAAAGTAGGGTTCTGGCATAATGCTGAGACTGGGTGAGAGTGGGCTCCCAGGCTGTGTCCCCTGTGAGCTGCAGAGGTCTCACCTCTTCTCTTTGCATGCTTCTTTTCCTGTAGCGAGTACTACCATTTCCGCCAGGCTTGGGTGCCCCTGCGCTGGATGTCTCCGGAGGCCATCCTGGAGGGTGACTTCTCCACCAAGTCTGATGTCTGGGCTTTTGGCGTGCTGATGTGGGAGGTGTTCACCCATGGAGAGCTGCCCCATGACGGCCAGGCAGATGATGAGGTGCTAGCAGGTAGGCAGCAGTGTTGCTAAGGGATGATGCCAGGTGTTCTCCAGGTGGAGAGCTTGCTGGGGGTTCTGGGACCTGCTCATCCTCTGTCCCTCTCAGGTCTAGTATTAGGTACACAGACGTGGCCATGCCAGTTAATGGAATACTGAATTACTTCCATATAGGGTGGTGAATAACCCTTGCCCCTGGGACCCACCCCCGTCATGCACTGGCTGCCTCTGGTGTTGTATGGACCCTGCTCCCAATAACCAGAGAAAGCTGGGGTCAGGAGTGTCACTTCGTCGGAGGTGGGAAATTTGTGTAGAGCTTGAGTCAGGGCCCACCCATAATGGTCTAGTGGCTGGTGCCCCCACTGTCAGAGTTGCCCTCAAGTGGCTCCTGTGAGAACTGCAGGCTCCACAGAGGGGTGGTTAAATGTTTTGACTGACACTCCACCGACCATCTTCCTGCAGACTTGCAGGCTGGGAAGTCTAGACTCGCCCAACCTGAGGGTTGCCCTTCCAAGCTGTACCGGCTGATGCAGCGCTGCTGGGCCCTCAGCCCTAAGGACCGGCCCTCCTTCAGCGAGATCGCCAACACCCTGGGAGACAGCCCTGCAGACAGCAAGCCGTGAGGAGGGAGCCCTGACAGGCTGTGCCTCAGGATGACAGGGGTAGGGAGGACCTTTTGAAGGGCACCAGCAGTATGCTGGGCAAGACCCCTGTCCTTCTTGGCCCTGGGGCCTCGTCCTGGCACCACAGGCACTGCTGAGGCCTGGGCAGGGCCTAGGCTTTCCTAATCCCTCACCTCAACCCTTGGGGAGACCGATGCAGACCCAGATTGGGCAACTAAAGCCTTGGGCTGGGCAGTTTTTTCTGCCACCCCTTCCCCATTGGGAACAGTGTGGGTGCCTCAGGTAACCCCAATATCTGGCCTGGGTTTCCTCTTCTTGACCAGGTTCAGTTCTGCCACTCACCTGCCAACTTTACCTGAGAGGGTAGGGGGGACAGGCTAGAGATGAGCTGGATTGAGGGGAGTTCTTTAATATACTCAAGCTCCTGGGTAGTCCTGGCCCATGGGCCCATATTGGGGTGTGCAGCAGGATCAGGGACACGGCCTGTGAGTCCCTGTGGACTTCTGCACGCTGACCCAGACCCATGCCTCCCTCCCCACCCTTCTCTTCTTTCCTCATCCTAAGTGCCTGGCAGATGAAGGAGTTTTCAGGAGCTTTTGACACTATATAACCCGCCCTTTTTGTATGCACCTGGGCGACTTTTGTATGTAATTGCAGTGTAGGGTGGGTGGGCATGGGAGGGAGGGAAGGCCCTGGAGGCATTGGGGAGGGTGGGCCACCCCTGCCTCACACCTTTATTGTTGTTGTTGTTGTTGTTTTTGTTTGTTTGTTTTGATTTTTTTTTTTTACACTCGCTGCTCTCAATAAAGAAGCCTTTTTTACAATGTTTCTGAGGCTCATTCCCTGCTGCTTTGCCTTCTTCTCTCCCTTAGCAGAAGGGGCCATGTGACCTCTAGGGGGGCCTGGACAGGAATAACTGGGAGACACTGTCTGGTTGGTGGAGTGTTGAGATTGTGGGCCAGGAGGAGGCGAAGCTGCTCATGTTCCTGTGACCCCATGCTGGTCTCTCACTACCAGCTACTTTATTCTATTCCTCATACTCAGGTGGGGAGGGTAGAAGTGTGCAGGGGGGAACATTAGAGTCGGATTAGAACAGTTTAATGACAGATTTCAGTCTCTGAAACTCCTTAAGGCACCAGGAAGGAGGAAAAGAGGATGCTGAGCTAAAAGGCTGCATTGCTCCAGTGCCTTTAACCCTCAGACTTTGGTTCCTACCTCTTCGTTGCCTTGACCAGATCTCATCAGTTATGCTCTGCTTTATTCCAGTAGCCTCAGCTTGGTTTCCCACTCTGAATAAATGAGTGCTTTGCTCTGAAACTTTTAATTCCTTCTAGTTCTCACTCAATAATTAAACAATAATATTTAGTACTTGCTCTGTAATGATTGATTTACTGAGCAGTTAACATGTTATCTCATTTAATGTCTGCCACTACTCTGTTAGCCAGATGTAATTGTTCCCATTTCTGAGATTAGGAAACTGAGACTCAGGGATGTCAGATAGTTTTCCCCAAGATCATGTAGCTAGTGCTGTTATTTTTAGGCAATGTGTACCATCAGGTGTGTTAAGAGTTAAAAAAAAGAAGAGAACAATTTCTTCGAGCACAATGTTTTTCAAACTGGGTTGCAATCAGCATTAGAAAAAATTAAACAATACGCCGGGCACATGGCTCGTGCCTGTAAGCTTCAGCCTATGAAGCAGCCAGGGCTAGGGATCA